>JXCR01115247.1:326715-374800 GCA_002079205.1 Phalaenopsis hybrid cultivar | reverse complement strand
ATAAAATTCACCGCCACAACATTAAAAATATAAAACAACTCAAAACTTAATCACAAACATCACACAAAACCACAAAGTCAACTAAATTAAGACGTCTCTATCGGATAGTCGAGAATTCCTCGGAGGAGGTAACCTATAACAAGGCTTCCCACGGTTTAAATGAAATTATGGAACTCATTAAGTTGGGTTTGATAAGTTCATTTTGCACGGTTTTAATGAAATTATGGAACTCATTAAGTTGGGTTTAGTAAGTTCATTTGGACTAAGTGAATCCATTAAAAAATAGTGATGCCTCATTAAGTTGGGTTTAGTAAGTTCATTTGGACTAAGTGAATCCAATAGAAAATAGTGATACCAGAACGAGGGAACCCTCATTAAGTTGGGTTTAGTAAGTTCATTTGGACTAAGTGAATCCAATAGAAAATAGTGATGTTCATTAAGTTGGGTTTGATAAGTTCATTTGGACTAAGTGAATCCAATAGAAAATAGTGATGCTGGAACGAGGGTACCGTAGGATCACATTTGGACTAAGTGAATCCAATAGAAAATAGTGATGCCGGAACGAGGGAACCGTAGGACCCATCATTTGGACTAAGTGAATCCAATAGAAAATAGTGATGCCGGAAAGAGGGAACCGTAGGATCCTAATTTTGGACTAAGTGAATCCAATAGAAAAAAGTGGTGCCGGAATGAGAGAACCGTAGGATCCTAACTCGACACTAAGTGAATCCAATAGAAAGTAGCGGTGTCGGAACGAGGGAACCGTAGGATCCTAACCGGTGTTCACCCTAATCAACTTTAACATGCCCCCATAAAATTTAAAGAACTTCAACCATAAGGCCACCTGATTTGACATAACTTTAATATGCCCTCTATAAAATTTAAAGAACTTCAACCATAAGGCCACCTGATTTGATATTATAACAATGCCCTCATAAAATTTAAAGAACTTCAACCATAGAGCCACCTGAATTGATATTATAACTTGACAAACTAGATAACTCAAACTCATCGGGGCACGAACTTGGAGCTACCATCGTGGGCAGCACGGTCATCTTCAACCGCAAAACCTGTCTTCCCAAGCTAAACCAATCTTCCTTAATAGACTTAAACAACAAAGCCATAGGACTTCAAGGTTGCTTGCTTATGCAACGTAAATCCTCATCTTATCTTTAGGACTTTGCAGACTTAAACAACAAAGCCATAGGACTTTGAGGTTGCTTGCTTATGCAACATAAATCCTCACAGAGCTTGGAGCTAGCATGGTGGGCAGCACGACCATCTTCAATAGCAAAACCTATCTTCCCCAGCTAAACCAATCTTCCTTCCTTAGATATCTTCAACAGCAAAACCTTTCTTCCCCAGCTAAACCAATCTTCCTTCCTTAGACTTAAACAGTTCTTCAATAGAAAAACCTGTCTTCCCCAGCTAAACCAATCTTCCTTCCTTAGACTTAAACAATAAATACATAGGACTTCAAGGTTGCTTGCTTATGCAACATAAATCCTCACCTTATCTTTAGGCCTTTGTGTAGCCCTGCTATACAATATAAGCCCTAACTCATCTTCAACAGCAAAACCTGTCTTCCTCAGCTAAACCAATCTTCCTTCCTTAGACTTAAACCCTTTGAGGTTGCTTGCTTATGCAACGTAAATCCTCACCTTATCTTTAGGCCTTTGCATAGCCGAACCCTATCTTCCCCAGCTAAACCAATCTTTCTTCCTTAGACTTAAACAACAAAGCCATAGGACCTCTTCCCCAGCTAACCCAATCTTTCTTCCTTAGACTTAAACAACAAAGCCATAGGACTTTGATAGCTAAACCAATCTTCCTTCCTTAAACTTAAGCAACAAAGCCATAGGACTTTGAGGTTGTTTTTATTGCAACGTAAATCCTCACCTTATCTTTAGGCCTTTGTATAGCCCTGCTATACAATATAAGCCCTAAAACGTAAATCCTCACCTTATCTTTAGGCCTTTGCATAGCCCTGCTATACAATATAAGCCCTAAACGTAAATCCTCACCTTATCTTTAGGCCTTTGCATAGCCCTGCTATACAATATAAGCCCTAACACATAAATCCTCACCTTATCTTTAGGCCTTTGTATAGCCCTGCTATACAATATAAGCCCTAACTCATAAATCCTCACCTTATCTTTAGGCCTTTGTATAGCCCTGTTATATAATATAAGCCCTAACTCATTCTTTAGACTTAAACAACAAAGCCATAAGACTTCGAGGTTGCTTGCTTATGCAACGTAAATCACCTTATCTTTAGGCCTTTGCATAGCCCTACTATACAATATAAGCCCTAACTCGTCTTAGGACTTATCTTTAGGCCTTTGTATAGCCCTGCTATATAATATAAGCCCTAACTCATCTTAGGATTTCGAGATTTTATCTTTAGGCCTTTGCATAGCCCTGCTATACAATATAAGCCCTAACTCGTCTTAGGATTCTTAGGCCTTTGCATAGCCCTGCTATACAATATAAGCCCTAACTCGTCTTAGGACTCCAAGGTTGTCGGCCTTTGTATAGCCCTACTATATAATATAAGCCCTAACTCGTCTTAGGATTCCGAGGTTGTTGTCTGTCACGACATAAATCCTCACATCTTCCAGGCTATTTGTGTGATCATTTCACACGAATGTAAGCCCTAACTAATAAAATTGGCAGGATGAAACATTTAAATATTTCTCCTTAAAATTGAAGCCAAACATTAGGATAGCTTGGGAAGTCCCCGAGGTTCTCCTCTGGATCCATGACATCCCCTAGCTCTTCTTCCTTTGGATTTTACTATAAAATGTTCCAAATTTGAACCAATCCCCTTTCACACCTCTTTTCTTCCTTTGGATTCTACAATAAAATGTTCAAAATTTGAACCATTCCCTTTTCACACCTCTACACCGATTTCGTTGAAGAGTCCTACCCTTTGAAATTCCTTGAAGATAATATTTCTTGATTTTTATTGAGAGTTATTTCGTTGAAGAGTCCTACCCTTTGAAATTCCTTGAAGATAATATTTCTTGATTTTTATCGGGAGTTTTCTTAGGTGGCTTTGGTCATTTAAGATGTAATTAACTATAGGGGCTTGGCCTTATAGGAAGCATGTCCGAACCTAGCTTAATATAAATCCTATTTAATCCTTTATATTAAATAGGGGATCTTATCGGCAAATATAAAGGTTTCGCAGAGCAAACAAACGTCATACTTTCCTTAGTTTATTTGATCGAGCATCGTCCTCAAGTCTTGTGTTTATCCTTTGCGATAGATACAGGATTTAGAGTACAGTGCTCTTTCATTTTAAACTATGAAAACTATGGGGTCAGTTTGATTTCATACTTCAATGTCCTTCCGAAGCGGGCGATGGGATTTCAATGCCGGCGACCGACAGCTTCTTACGGGCAACCCCACGAACCATCCCCGCAATAACGCTGACACTAACTATTTTAAAAACATTTTTTTAACAACTTCTTTCATTATCAGGTTTAATCTTCTCTAAGGATCAGTTTTAGGTTCATATTTTTCATCTATTAAAATTCTATGCATACAAAATTGAAGGACTAATTCCTTTAATATCTGCTAAAGTCCATCTAAAAGCCTTTTTATACTTTTTCAACATCTCTATTAACTTTTCTTTCTGAATTTTAGTTAACCTGGAAGATATAATAACAGGCAATGTAGATGATTCTCCTAAAAATGTATACTTTAAATGGGCAGGCAATATTTTTAATTCAAGTTCAAGTAGTTTAATACTTGAAGGAATAAGATTTTAACTATCATTTTCCAACAAGTCTAACGTTTCAATTTTTCCCTGAATATAATCTAAATCTTCTTCTTTAACTTCATCTTCATTTTCAAAAACTTGTCCTTGCTTAAATTTATCTTTGAATTCTTTTTTAAACTTTTCATTACTTAAATACTCAGCTACTTCCATCCTAAAATATTCATTTTTTTTTCTATTTTAGGATATTTCAAAGGTTTTGCTATATTAAATTTTACTTGTTGATCATTCACTCCCATTATTAATTCTCCTTTTTGTACATCTACTACATCTCTTCCTGTTGCAAGAAATGGTCCCCCTAAAATAATAGGAATCTCTTTATCTTCCTCTATATCCAATACTAAAAATTCTTTATGGAAAATAAATTTATCCACTAAAAAGTCTATAAGAAAAATAAATATATCCATTTTTACTTGTACATCCTCTATAACTCCTTTTGGATAAGTTATTAATTGGTCAGCTAACTGAAGAGTTACAACAGTAGGGAAAATTTCTCCCAAATATAACGTTTAAAGATCAATAAGGGCATAAGATTATTTCCAATTATTAGGATTTTCTTGATTGTTCAGATTTCTAGATAGATTCAACAAATTATTATAATTATTTCAACTGAAATTAGGGTGATTTTTCCATCCAGGGTTAAAATAATTAGAATAAGGATTGTTATTTTGATTATTTATAACATTTAAAGTTTCATAAGATTGTTGATTATCAATAAGCTGTCCTAGTGAATTTTCCTCTAATATTGGGGGTAGTTGAGAATATTTCACTCCTATTTGATCAATCTTTTTATAAATAGCAGTAATTTGAGATGCCAAAATAGATATTGCATCAGAATCATGAATACTGGCACTCTCCAAGGATTTACCCTTTCAGAGGGCCATTGAAAATTATTAGTAGCCATTTCTTTAAAAAAAAAATATGCTTCATAAAAAAGTTTTGACATTAATGATCCACCCGCAACAGCATTTATAATAGATCTTAATGATCCTATCAATACATTGTAAAATGTTTGAATTATTAACCATTCTGGTAAAGCATGGTGTGGACATTTTCTAAGAAGGTCCTTAAATCTTTCTCAGGCTTCATATATTGATTCCCCTTCAAATTGACAAAAAGATGTAATATCATTTCTAAGCTTAGCGATTTTTGAGGGTGGAAAATATTTAGCCAAGAATTTTTGTGGTAGTTCTCCCCAAGTCCTAATAGACCCGAGTGCTAATGAATTTAACCAAGCCTTTGCTTTATCCCTTAATGAAATAAAAAAAAGTCTAAGCTTAACAGCATCATTAGACACTCTCTCATATTTAAATGTAGCATAAATTTTAAGAAAACAATCAAGATGTAAGTTAGGATATTCAGTAGGTGATCCTCCAAACTGATTATTTGGTACCATTTGGATATTAGCAGGTTTAAGCTCAAATGAATTAGCAGCAACATCAAAATTTTGAAATGTTAAATGAAGTTCATCTGCTATCGGATTTGCATAATCTTTTAAATCACTTTATCAATTTTAATTTATTGGACTTTCTATATTGTTTACCATTTCTGTCAAAATTTTAATTTCTCTTTATTATTTTCAAATTTTTCTAATAATTGGTTCTAATTCTGAATCGTAAGGCACTAAACTTTCAGATCCAATATTTTCCATAAGCAAATAAATTAAGCAAAATAGAATTCTTTTTATGGATTTTTGAGTTTTTATATATTATTTTTTTTATATTTTTATAAATTTTTCTATATATATTATCTAAATTTCCTTATTTATCAAAAATATTTTTTTTATTTAAATTTAACTGTTACCTTCCCCGACAATGACACTAAAAACTTGATCCCGAATTTTTATATGTGAGGATTTATGAAGTTGGCACCAGTAGAGCGCCAAAAACATGATCCTTATAAGAAAAGTAAGTTGTGTAAAATCTATATAATTATAGGAAATTAGTAATGGGATTGTATGCAAGTATACGTAATGGGATTGTATGCAAGTATACGTATCGTTGTCAAGTAATGACAGACTTTCTATTTAAGCCCCAAATTTTGATCCAACGGGGAAGGTGTAAGTTAGCAATGATAAATTTTAACAAGAAATCTACAGAAGATCAAACCAAATCACTATCACTAATTTTGAATGTTGAGATTTTAACCAAACTAAATTACTTAACTATTAACAAAAATGGAAATGTAACTTATAAATATTAAATACTAATATAAGAGATATGTTTAGGTAACGAAGATTTCTTATGTGAAAAAGCATCATTCTCACTACAATGAAATTCTGATGAGATAAATGTTTTTAATATGTTTTGTGTCAAATAGGAGTAATTTTAACTCTCTACCCTGATACAGTGCATAGAAAATCATTGGCTAATTTTAGGTTTAGTCCCTAAATCCGTGGCTAGGCTAGGAGGATACCGGCTCCCACTCCAAAGCTACCACTTCCCTTCACCTGCAAGCTAACTATCACTTTAGTTTTTAAACACTAATATCAAATTAGGGATTTTTTTCTGTCACCCTAAAGATTATCCAATTTTACACCCAACAAAGAATATTTCCCTATTTTTTTACACTTAATTTCATGAATGAATTTCTTCTTCATGAAATTAAATATGATCCTCACTCTGTTGTAGAACTCATACTCGATTTCCCGGATCATATGTTTCATAACATATTTTAACAAATCAATTGGTCAGACTAAAAAGTAAGTTAAGTTAAGAGTTAAGAAATCATCACAATTTATTTTATATTTTAATTATGACACATTCATTTTATCTCTTCATTTTATCATATCTTAGAGTAGGGGAAAGATAGAGGGAACTACTCAGACTTCATGAAAAACATACGACAAAAAAAAATTTCATATATAACAGAAAGTTTATACAACACTACAGAAAGAAAATAACTTATCTGGACACCTTTCTCAAAGCAAATCCTTTGTAGCCTTTCATTAGAAATGCGGGAAGAAAAAATTCTCTCACTTTCTCCTTCCAACACTCTTACAGAAAGTTTCACACTAAATCTCACCATAAAAACTCTAAACTATGAAAGAAAAAACCCTAATTGACTCCAATATGGTAGTGGAATGGAATGATGTGCAGCAAAAAATGAACATAGAGGAATGAAAAACATAAAGGAGCCCATTTTCTAATGAAATTCAGCCCTATATAGAACCCGAGGTCGGTTCTTCAAGAGGTGCCTCCAAAAACTCTTCAAAAAGTCATCCAAATACATCAAAGCTTTTAGAAATGGAGTTTGCATCGCCTTTGGTGCTGTCAGCGCTGAGTAAAAATCTCCATCGTTAAATTGTTATGCACCGTCAACGCTGACCTCGGCGCTGAGCATTTCTTAAAAAACGTCATTTTGACTCAAAATTTCATTCTTTTTGCTTTATTCTTTCTTTAACCCTTAAAAAGTAATAACCTGCAAGAAAAAATCAAAATACCTTCCATTAAAGTACAACATCACAAAAAATAGGTATAAAATATTGGTCTAAAAAAGCACATATGTTTTCGGTGCATCATTAACTTGAATAAAAACGTAATATGCTTAGGGGAAATTGACAGAACATATTTATTACCTATGAGGAGAAATGTACTTGTATTCCCCTTCAATGACTCCATCATCTTCAGCTTCAAGGAGATTCGCATAAAACTCCAACATCCACAGCAGAAAAACAACAAAAACACTCCCACTATTGGCGAACAATCAAGTCTTCTACTGCTCCTCCTGGACTCTTAAAACATCACTGAGGGATCAATTTCATAGGTGAAAAATATGGATCTCTGTATAGGAACCTCCTCTGACTTTGGAAAAATCAGAGCNTCTTCATTTTATCATATCTTAGAGTAGGGGAAAGATAGAGGGAACTACTCAGACTTCATGAAAAACATACGAAAAAAAAAAAATTCATATATAAAAGAAAGTTTATACAACACTACAGAAAGAAAAAAACTTACCTGGAACACTTTGTCAAAGCAAATCCTTTGTAGCTTTTCTTCAGAAATGCGGGAAGAAAAAATTCTCACTTTCTCCTTCCAACACTCTTACAGAAAGTTTCACACTAAATCTCACCATAAAAACTCTAAACTATGAAATAAAAAACCCTAATTGACTCCAATATGGTAGTGGAATGGAATGATGTGCAGCGAAAAATGAACGTAGAGGAATGAAAAAGATAAAGGAGCCCATTTTCTGATGAAATTCAGCCCTAGATAGAACCCAAGGCCGGTTCTTCAAGAGGTGCCTCCAAAAACTTTTCAAAAAGTCATCCAAATACATCAAAGCTTTTAGAAATGGAGTTTGCATCGCCTTTGGTGTTGTCGGCGCTGAGTAAAAATCTTCATCTTTAAAGCATAGGGATAAACTTTTATCACAACAAATTGACCCATCCACCTGGACTTAAGTTTGCTTGAAAATAATCTTAACCTTGCATTACATAGCAAAATTTGTTGCCCTTACTAAAAATTTTTTGTAAGAATCCTACGATCATGCCACATATTCATATTTTCTTTATAAATCTTAGCACTTTCATCAGATTCTTTCCTTACATTTTCAAGCTTATTTAATTTCAATAATCCTTTCTCACAAGCATCCTTTAAATTATAGTTAAACTCTTTAATAGCCCAATATGCTTTATGCTCAAGTTCAACTGGTAAATGACATGATTTCCCAAATATTAGCCAGTATGGGGACATTCCTATAGACATTCTATATGCAGTCCTATTAGCCCGCAAAACTTAGTCAAGTTTGACACACCAAACCATTTTTGTTGGATTCACTAATTTTAGCATGATTGTTTAAATTTCATGATTAGTAAATTAAGCCAAACCACTTGTCCGAGGATGATAAGTAGTAGCAATTCAATGGTTGATATGATATTTCTTTAATAATTTATCTGTCATTGCATTTCTAAAATGATTTCCCTTATCAGTAAGATCACCCTCGGCATCCCAAATCTACAAAATATGTTTGTTCTTAAAAACTTTGTAACACTTTGAGCATTACATCAATGTAATGCAACAACTTATATCCATTTGGATACATACTCTACTACTAATAATATATATAAATTTATGAAAGATTGAATAAATGGTCCCATGAAGTCTAATCCCCAAACATCAAATATGTTTATTTCTAACACATAATTGAGGGGCATGACATTTCTCGTAGAAATATTGCCTACTTGTTGACATCAATCACAAGTTTTGATATAAGCATGAAAATCTCTAAATATTGTAGACTAAAATGTCCCCCAAAATCCAAATTATGACATTTTTTAATGATTTCATAAGTTTCATCTAAAAACACACATCTTTTAATAATAATATCCTTTCATTATTTATATAAAAATGGGTCATCCCCAAATAAGTCTTAGCTTTAGATAAAAATTCGCTCTTCTATTGGTATGTCTTTGCATAGGGTATAATATCACTTAAAATGAATTTTACAATGTCGACAAACAGTGGAACACACCACTCATTAACTCTGAACAATTCTTCCTCTAGAAAATGTTCATTATTTTTTTTTTTCAAAATAGAGTGGTTTTCTTAATTCAAGTCTGGATAGATGATCAACAATTTGATTCTCATCTCCCTTTCTATCTGCTATTTCAAAGTCAAAGTCTTGCAAAAGAAGATTCCATCTTATAAGTCTTGGTTTTGCATCCTTCTTTTTCATTAAATATTTAATAGAAGAATGATTTGTATACACAACACCTTTAGTTCCAATTAAGTATGATCTAAAATTATCAAAAGCATATACTACTGGTAATAACTCTTTCTCAGTTGTGGCATAATTAATTTGAGTTTTATTAAGATTTTTATTGGTGTAGTAGATTACATCGAAAATCTTATCATATTTTTGTCCTAAAACAACTTAAATAGCATAATCACTTGAGTCAATTATTAGTTCAAAAGGTTTTTTCTAATCTATTGAAACAATAATTGGTGCAGTGACTAATTTTTCTTTTGATAACTTAAAAGAATTTTTGCACTCCTTATAAGAATTAAAAATTACATCTTATTCAAGTAAATGACTTATAGGCTTAGCAATTTTTGAAAAGTCTTTAATATACTTTCTGTAGAATCCATCATATCTTAAAAAACTCCTAATTTCCCTAACACTTATTGGGTAAGGTAAATTAGAGATCACTTGAATTTTTGTAGTGTCTACTTTCATACCATTTTTTGAAGTATGGTGTCCTAAAATAATTCCTCATGCTACCATAAATTGACATTTTTCTTAGTTCAGGACTAAATTTGTTTCTTCATAGCGTTTAAGAATGTTTGATAAATGTTCCAAACATGATTCAAATGAAGTTCCAAAATCTAAAAAATTGTCAATAAAACCTTTAATTCCTTTTTAAATTAACTCAAAGAAAATAGCTATCATACATCTTTGAAATGTAGCATGGGCATTACATAAATCGAAGGAAATTCTCTTAAAAGCAACTGTATCATAAGGACAGGTAAAAGTTTTTTTCTCTTGATCCCCAGGAGCTATTTGTATTTGGTGATAACCAACATATCTATCTAGAAAAGAAAAGTATTTAAGCCCAGCAAGGCTATCCAACATTTGATCTAAAATGGGTAGTGGAAAATGATCTTTTCTAGTGGCGAGATTTAATTTTCTATAATCAATGCATATTCGCCAGCCTGTGACTGTTATTGTTGGAAAATGATCTTGTTGGTATTAACACATTTTGTTCATTCACAGTCACTGTCACTCCTCCTTTCTTATGAACACAGTGAATTAGACAAAATCATGCACTATCTAAAATTAGAAAGATAATTTTAGTATTTAACCACTTTAATATCTCTTTTTTAACAACTTCTTTCATCATAAGATTTAATCTACTTTGAGTATCAGCCTTGGGTTTGCAGCTCTCTTCCATGTAAATTCTATGCATGCAAATTAAAGCACTAATTCATTTTATATCAACAAATGTCCATCTAAAGGCTTTCTTTCTTAAAAATTTTCATTGAACTCATTTCTTATTATAGTAGGTAACGTTGATGAATCAACTAAAAAGACATACTTTAAATGTTTAAGAAGTAACTTCAACTCAAGCTCGGAAGGTTTTTCAATCAATGGACAAAAAGATTTATCTTTTTCTATTGTGTTAAAAACTTCAAAACTTTATTGAGCATAATTTGAATATTCCTTGTAAAAATCTTCAAATTGATCTAATTCCTCTTCTAACTCATGTTCCTACTTTTCATCTTAGATTTCTCTTCATAAGTTGTTTTGAAATTACATTCACTGAAATATCTTATCACATCCATTCTATAACATTCATGATCTTTACCTTTTTGTAGGATATTTCATTGATTTTGAAATATTAAACATAGATGTCCAATCATTGATGCAAATAGTTCATTCCCCTTTTTACACATATATCATCGCTTCTCCTGTGGATACGAAAGGTCTCCCCAAAATGATAGGTATCTCCTTATCTTCCTCTAGATCTAGCATAATGAAATCAATAGGAAAGATAAATTGATCCACTTTCACTATGACATCTTCTATAAAACCTTTAGGATATTTTGTTGAACAATCAGCTAACTACAGAGTTACAGTAGTAGGGGATAATTTTCCTAATCTTAATATTTTATTTATTAATGATGACATAGGGTTAATGCTTGCACCTAAACCACATAAAGCTTTCATGTATAATATGTCTCCTAATGAACATGGAAATGTGAAGCTACAAGAACCTTTAAGCTTTTCAAGAAGTTTTTTCTTAATTATAGTACTGAACTCCTCACTAAATGCACATGGAATTATTGCACATGATTGCACCAGACTATCCTTTATAAACTTCACAAAGCTTACCATTTGTTTTAAGGCTTTAGCAATTTAAATATTAATTATAAACTTCGTAAAAATTTACATAAATTTTGAAATTTATTTATGAAACTTTGTTGACGGAGCCTCAAAGGAAATGGAGGTGGTGTTTTTTCCAAGTCAACTTTAAGTTGGAGAAAAAGGTCTCTCTAAAAATTTTGGAGAGTCCTCTTCAAACTCTTGAATTTCTTCTCTCTCTACTTCAGTCGCTTTTTGAACTCTACCTTTCAATTCTCTTCGGTTTCTAAGTTGAACTAGTTTTACTTATTCTTTATTCTGGTCTTTAGGATTTACTTCAATATTACTAGGAAGTATTCTTTGCGATCTATCACTTAATGAATTTGTTCATTGTTTCAATTGATTCTCAATATTTCTAGTTTTAGCTCCTTGACTTTGTAACTGATTTCCCATTTGTAATAGCACTTCTTCTATAGACAACTTTTTCTCCAAAAATTGTGGATTAGTATTAAAATCTTGAGGATAAGTAGGTCTATGAATACTATACCCTTGGTTGTTCAAGTTTTCGAATGGGTTTACTTTGTTGTTCCCCCATTGCTAATTATTACTACCCAAAGTGTTATTCTAGTTAAATTTGGGATGGTTCGTTCAACCTGGTTTATAATAGGTTAAATACGGGTTATTCTGCTTATTGTTTATGGCATTCATAGTTTCAAATGATGCTTGAGAATCTACCATTTGTCCTAATGAATTCTCTTCAATCATTGCAATTAGTTGAGAAAAATTCATTCCAAGTTAATTTAACTTCCTTGAAATTATAGCAACTTCAATCACTAAAATTGCAAAAGCATCAGATTCATGAGTATTGGCTACTTTCTCAGGATTTACCCTTTTAGATAGTCCTTGAAAATTATTAGTAGTCATGCCTTCAATTAAAGCGTAAGTGTCATGAAATCATTTTGACATCAATGAACCACTTGCAGCGACATCGATAATAGATCTAAGAGATCCAACTAATCCATTATATAAATTTTGAAATATTAACCAATCTGGTATAACAAGGTGTGGACACTTTCTTGGTAGTTCTTTAAACTATTATCATGCTTCATAAATAGATTCCCCTTCAAAAAGACAAAACGATATAATATCATTTCTAAACTTCATAGTTTTTTATGATGGAAAATATTTATCAAGGAATTTCTGTGCTAAATCACCCCATGTTCTTATAGATCCAGGTGTTAACAAATGTAACCATATCTTAGCCTTTTTTTTTGTGAGAAAGGAAAAAGTCTAATTTTTATAGAATCATATGATACACCATCATAATTAAATCTAGCACACAATTCTAGAAAATTGGCATGATATAAATTTGGAACTTCAGTTGGTGCTCCCCTAAACTGATTATTTGATACAATTTGGATAATAACAGGTTTAAGTTCAAATTAATTCACCACTACAACAAGTTTTTGAATGCTATAATGAAGTTTATCCACCGTAGGGTTTGCATAATCTCTTAAAAGGCCAAACTCTTGATTAACTTTTGCATTCAGATTACTTTCGTTTGCAATTTCTTGAAATTTTTTATGTTTCTCATTAAATTTTAACTTTTTAATTTTTCTAATAGTTCTCTCTCGATGAGAATCGTAAGACACAATTCCTGTGGAACTTGAGTTAAGAATACATTACTATAAAACACATAAAATAAAAACACACAAATAAGAAATTTGTATGAAAACAACACTATAATTTTCTTATAAAAATCTAAAAATTTTTATAAGATTTTATAAAAATAGAAATTTGCTTTCTAAAAAATCTCTTCAAAAAGTTCGTAATTTTATCTAGCAATGATGCAAAGAACTTGATCTCTACTCTCTTTATTTTTGTTAATGCCAAGTATGCGATTATATTCTTAATTTCCCATAGTTATAATTTTTACTTTACAACGGTACAAAAACTTGATCTCTAGCAACAACTAAGCCCAAACTTAATTTTGAAGCAGAAAACAATACAATTATTATATTTAGTATTGGATATTACTCTAGTATACATATCGTTATCAAGTAATAAAAGACTTTTTGATTAGGCCCCAAAATTCAAACCCACGGGATAACTACAATATGCAACTACAAATCCTAAGAAATTAGATAAGAAATTCTACTTAGCAAAATATTCTTATTTTAACTCTAAATGCTATAAGAGGAATGAAAGTTTAATTCTTTTTGTAAATTTAGATAGTTCAAAATAAAGTAAGCAACTAACTAACATAACTAGATATTTGCAAGATGAAGGCAACATATGTAAATATGTAAAATATCATTTGCCTTAACATGAATCAGTAACAAGTATAGGAATTCTATTGTGGAAGTATTCAAACTTTGTTGTGCCAAATAGGAGCAATGACATTCTTTACCATTACTAAAGATGCTATAAAGAACATTGGCTAATGTACAGTTTGAATAGTGCAGAAGACAGGTTAGGTAAGGAAGATACTGGCTCTCGCTCTAGAGTTCATTATTCTCCCTTCCTTTCAGGTTTAGTTTGGTACTCACTAGTTGGTGAAATCAATGCCCTCACGGGTGTTTCACAGCAGATTTTAACATCAAAAATGGCCATTTTATAAAGTAAATGAAGAACCAGTGAAAATAACTTCACAAATTGTTTGAATAAAAGAAATCATTAAAATATTCTAATTGTACAGTTCATTACTTCCTATTGCAAGGAGAAAAAAAAGAAAACTACTCAGAAAACATGGAGATAACAAAACAGTGCATCATTATATAAAATCTAAGTTTATAAAATAAATCTTAAAGAAAGGTACAAATACTTATCTCAAACTTCTCTTCATGCAATTCTCTAAAGTTTTTTTATAGAACATGACACCACAAGGCTCACACAAGACTCTACAATCACCACACCACCACCCCTATAGTGTTCTAAACTTCTAACAAAAACATAATTTTTCTCTTTTCTATTCTCCTCTAAATGTGTAGAAATGTCTTATACATATAGAGCTTTGAAATTAACCAATGGTCACAAAAGGCACCTTTTTGAATTTATTCAAATTCAATGAAAATTAGGCAAACTATTTCTGGCGACTAGGCACCCAATCGTCCCACCTAGGAGCCTTCTTTCTAGAACATCTTAGAGCCTAGGTGCCAGGTCACCTTTTGCTTGCTTGGCTTCAATTGACCCAATTTTCTCTTTTTTTTTGCACTTTTTTCTTGTAATCTCCATTTCATGCACTTGAAATCAAAAGAACACAAAATATTTTTCATTAAAGTGCAATATCATTAAAAATAATCATGAAATACATAGGTAAAAATAGGTAATTTTGAAGAGTGTCAATTCCCCCAAACTTAAAAGTTACTTTTCTGGCAGTAGGTTTCACTTAAAGATTCTTATTATTTTGTCCCATAATTGGTGTAGTGAAACATTTAAAAAAAATTTAAATAACTATAGTTAAAACTAATATATACGGATATTAAGTATTCAAGTTAGGAATTCTAACTTTCTATTCATTAAAAACAAAACTATGATTTATCACACTAAAGAATTTTAAAATAATTAAGAGAAAAGAAATATAGGGGAACTGTACTAAAAAATAGACTTATACTTTTAAGAGTTTAGAATTGTAAATAAGTCTTTTTATTTAGAAAATTCAAGTGAAGCCAATTTTGAATTAGGCATCTCCTCAATCTTCTCCCAAATTTTCTTTTGATTTAGATTTTTTTTTCTTTTTAGGATCATTTTCAATCCTTTCTTTTATTTTATTTTTCATGTGAGGATTAATTTATCTGGATAGCTTTTAATCATTTTGAACATCACTATCCTCTTCGTATTGTTAAAAACTTCTCACATTTCTTTACTTAAAAAAGTGTATTAGTGCATGTCGTCGCCGAAATGTATGGCCGTCGCCACCAATTTCCGTTGTCATTGGTTAGATATCATTGTTGAGAGGATTCACCACTTTGTTTATCAATTTTTTACCCTATTATCTAAATGAATTAATCTCTATAGATCACATGAATGACCTTAAGATGTTAGCTAACTTGGAGAAAGAGGAAAATTACAAATGAGGTAGTGGTTTTATTTTGTTGACCTTGATTCTGGTTGAGGTCTAGTATGTTCTTTAGGAGGCTAGGATCTAGCCATAGAAATTTCTTGTTGCTACTCCTAGAGGACTAGTGATGGTACCCTCTCCAATAGAAATTCTAAACTCTTCTTTGTTCATCTTGAAGTTCCACATGTTGGTTCTAACCTCTTGCACTTAGAAGATGGGACCAATATGGTGGAGCTCAGGAGGAGTCCCTATAGGACTTTTTGGCTTTAAGTTAAACCCTTGGTGGTGTGGACTTGGTCAGTGTTGCACACACAAACTTGCACCTACACTCAAAACCTAAATTCTAACCTTAACATATCTAGCTTGATCCTTTAATATATTGGAAACTCATGTGGATGGTCACCTAAGTCATTAACCCTAGGCTAGGGTTTGGCTAAGTCTAACACATGAAGGATCCATAATAAGAGTTCTTTTGGTCCTATGGCTCAAATAGAGTGACTTCATGATTAAAATTCTCAATCAATCTCAATTTGAACAAAATTTCAAATTTGACCCTCCTTGGCCCCAAATTGCAGCAAATTACCGAAGTGCACTTGATGCCTCAAAAATTCCGAAAATTCCCAAGATCGCCAAAATCACTCAAAATATTCCCAAAATCAATTTGAACCACTTATTTGGGCGTAATTCGACCAAATTGACCCATTTTGACTAAGTTCCCCAAATTGCCATTAAGGGCCCAAATTCTCTAATTCATCCCCAATTTCCATCAAATTGACTTAAATATCCCCCAATTTCATTTCAAAAATCAAATTTATCATCCCTAATCCCACCTAAAACCATATCCAAACCCAATTAAACCCAATTTCAAGTCCAATTTTAAGCCCAATCCAAAATCCCCAGTTTACCCGTACCCTAAAATTCCCCAAATTGAACTCCATGATCAAAGAAATTTTCCCAAATTTGAATTCAAATTTCTTCATTACACTTCCAAAGGTTTGTTTGAACAATCATTTGACCCAAATTTGAACTCAAAGCTTACCAAAATCCAACTTGGGCCAAAACCCCCATATTTGACCAAAAGCCCAAATCTCCCAAATTTCCAAA
This sequence comes from Phalaenopsis hybrid cultivar, assembly GCA_002079205.1. Lineage (NCBI taxonomy): Eukaryota > Viridiplantae > Streptophyta > Magnoliopsida > Asparagales > Orchidaceae > Phalaenopsis > Phalaenopsis hybrid cultivar. The sequence continues at coordinate 358,049 of JXCR01115247.1, read as the reverse complement.
AAATCTACCCAATTGATATCCAAACTCTACATGACAATCTTTTAGATCAAATTGAACCATCAATTGAGCCATACCCTAAACATAGCCCAATCCAAACCCAACTCTAACCCAAATGCCCAAAATTAAACAAAAGCTCAAATTCTGCCAAATTGACTATCCAAATCAATTCAACATCACTAAAATTAACTTTTCAAACTCTTTATGACAATTATCCAGGCCAATTTGATCAATCAATTGAGCTAAATTAAAAGTGTAGAAAAAACAAATCTCATATCCAATCTGATGACATGATTTTGAACCCAAGCCATTCATGTAACCAAACATACTCAAATTGATCAAGCCATAGCCACCACAGCAAACATTTGAACCCTGAAGACTAGGATAGCCCACTTAGCCCACCCTACATGAGCCATAGACAAAATATTCCTTGATTTAGGGGATCTCTTTCCATATTTGGCTAAACCCAAGGATATTTTCCATCATGCCTTAACCACTAATGTTAATCATTATTAACCCTCCCACTAGCTTACCTAACCACCTAACTACCAGCCCTGACCTGAAAACTCCAAATTTTAACTAAGTTGGTTCATTCCCATTGGCCACTTATGCCACTCAGCCCTCCACCTAAGAAACTCTTTTCACCCACTTGCCAACCATGGTTGCCTCTCCTTCCTATTATATTTAAACCCCACTTTCTATTGCCAAGAAAGAGAGACAATCCAATTACTTGGGAAAACTCTGTCAAAATCATTCCAGAGCCTCTTCAAGTTTTCTTAAGTTCAATCCCATGACCATTAGCTACCCATTTCCATAGCTTGAGCTCAGTTTCTAGGCTCAAAATCAAGACAATTTTTGTCATTCCACAAAGCTCCAAATTGAAGTGTCATTAAGCTTCACCTGTGCTTAAGGAGAAGTTCCCCATTAAAATCCCCCTCTATTGAGCCCTGTTGCCCACTCCTAGACTAAGGCTGCATCACCCTTTGATCGAAATCCTACCTAGACCACATACCAGAGCAAGGTGTCACAACCAGGAGTTTTATCAGGATCCATTGAAGCTTCGACAAGCACCCAATTGAGGCCTCAACTCTTTGGCAAAAGTAAACTCTTAACTCTAATTTTGAGCTTCGTTTCTCCAATTGTGAAAGAAACATGCATTTTATAGCATTATAATCATATAAATGTGTTTGTCTCCAGTAGATGAAGGTGGAGGAACATACCATACTTGATTTGGTTAAGTATCAAGCGAGTTTAACATATTTTAAGTTGAATGGTTCTCAGGCTAAGTCAGTTGGGGATGATAATGGAGAGTTGTTGGATTGCGCATGAATCAGATGAAAGACGATGATGTAGTTGGATGGGGAGATGAAACATGAACCTCGAGCCGTGTCGCAGCTGACTCAGATGGCAGCGTCAAATGCTGGAGTGAAGTGAGGGTTTTAACAGCTTCTTAGGATGACCCGACACTGACTCTAATAAATAGGAAATTAAGGACTTTATGATTTAAATTAAATCTAGAACTTCAAAAATCCATAACTTGTTGTAGCAAATTCACAAAAATAAAATAAAAATACCTATTTCTCATTGAATAGAGGAGATTAATATGGAACAAGAACAAAGACTATTTAATGAGTGTTTCATTTTTAATTAATTAAATAACTTTTACAATGTTTTAATTTTAATTAAGTATATAATAATGAACATGGCTTAGGATTTTAGGGGTTTTTTCCTCATGACAACTGGATGTTTTATGTATTTGTTAAAGTCAGAAAGCTTCTCTACAAATGTAACTCTAATTTCTAATTTTAGATTGCTATTTTTCATAAATTAATTGTATAAATTAAAATATAGAATAAAAAAATTACAGGACATGCTTTGGTAGATTCCATATAGTTAGAGGATGTTTGAATAATTGTAAATTAAATTTTAGTATTTGTGTAAATTACTATGGTTAATTAAACCCTAAAATTTCACAAAAATTAAAATAAATTAATTATATTTCAAAATATATCAAAATTAACTTAGCACTATAAATATTACTTATTTTAACTCACTGTAAAAACTTAAAAATTATTTGATTTAATTTGAACACTAAAATGGATTTTTCAAGAAAATGGCATTTTTGACATTAAAAAATTATAATAAATTAAATATAATTAGGAAAAATATGAAAAGTAGTTTTATGAGTTCCTTGTGATCAAGGGCATTTAGGAAAATTAAAATTATTTTTAAGTAAATACTTTATTTTTATGCTTATTTTTTTAATTAAAATCACTAAAAATAATTGAAAAATCCAAAAATAAAAAAATGGTTCAAAATGTTCTTATTTACTTCTTGATCACTTGAGACTTATTAGAAAATTTTTTCTAATTTTTTTAAGTTAAATAAAAATTTTTAAATACTAAAGATGTGTTTACCTAATTTTCTATTGAAATAATTATAATAATTAAAATATAGTTTGAAAAATTAAGAAATTAGGCTAAGTGGTCCTCTAACATTGGTTAACCTCCAATAATTTTCCCATAAAAAAATTTTACTTTGATTATTTAAATGAACTAAATTTTAAAAATCCTATTTTCTAAGTTAAAATAATTATTTAAATTAAATTAAATTTTGAAAAAAAAATCACATTCTTCTTCTGTGATATCCTACTTGATCCATGAGTTGGGTACTTGATCCTAGTTTTCTATACATATGTAAAATGCGATGTATGTGATTATATGCTTAATTGCCTTAGTAGTGATTCCTACTTTTAATCAATGCAAAAAACTTGATCCAAAGCAAAAACTAGGTAAATTTTTCACTATGAAGCAAAGAAAAATACAATTAAAATAATAATTAAATATGAGAAAGTATGCAAGTATATGTATCGTTATCAAGTAATAGCTGACTTTTTTATTAAGCCTCAAATATCGAACCCACAGGGAAAACTGGCAATATTCATTTTATAAAACATGAGAAATTAGATAACAAAATTTTACTTAGCAAAATATTCTTACTTAAACTCAAGATGCTATAATAAGAATAAAAGTTCATTTTTTTGTATTTTTTTTATATATGAAAATAAAGTAAAAAAGTAATTAACTTATCTAAATAGTTGCAAGATGAAGGAAATAGAAATAAAATATCTTTTTTTCTTATCATGAATCAGTAATAAGTATAAAACTTCTGTTTGGGAGTATATTAATTGTGTTGTGCAAATAGGAGCAATAATATTCTTTACCTTTACTAGAGATGCTATAAAGAACAATGGCTAATTTATAGTTTGAATAGTCTTGAAGACTGGTTATGTAGGGAAGATACTAGCTCTCACACTAGATTTAGCTCTTCTCCCTCCACCTGGGGCTAACATCTGGTATCAAAACCTAAAAGTATAAATTGAATTGGGGGTTTTAGCCTGTCACTCTAAAGTCCTCTCATTATACTCCCATGAATGTTTATTTCCTTATTTATTTGCACTCAAACCTATGAACAAAATTCTCATCCATCAAATCAAATGTAATTCTTACAATTTCTTGACTTAGACAATACCATTACGGATCTTACATGCTCTCACAACAGGTATTAACATCTTAATTGGCCAAATCATGAAGTAAATGTAGTACAAGGTTTCAAATCAACACAACTTCTTTCAACATTTAAATCTAATACTTCACACAACTTCCTTTCAACACTTAATCATTGATTATTTTAAGGAAAAAGATAAAGAAAACTAGTAAAAATCCATCGAGAAAAAACAACCACACATGAGTTTAAAGGTAGAAATCATGCACACAAACAAAAAATCTAAATTAAAACCAAATGTAGTCACAAAGATAAAAACTTATCTAAAATTCACTCCACAAAATCTCTTTAAGATCTTTTAAATTCTCTTCCTTCACTCACAATACAAACTAAAACTCAAAATAAAAAGAAAAGTGGTCGGTGGCGGGGCGGTTAATTGGATGGATGATGGTTGTTGGTTGGGACTGGTTGGCATCCCCCTTTGATAAACCCAGTCTTTTTTTAATAAAAATCCAAAATGTGTCTTGGTGTCTTTTCAAAATGTATCTCCATTCAATGAACCTTCTAGAAGTTTCCCCCTTTCAAAAGCCATTTGAATGAATTTTTGTGTCCATGGGCTATTTCCCACGTTTTCACCAAGGGTTGCTTCAAACAGCTATTCAAAAACTCATTTAAATTTAATGAATCATCAAATAACTACTTATGGTCCTTAAGCCAGGGGAACCTGGTGCTTAGGCGTGGCTCTCTCTGTGTAATTGGCGTGTAAGCGCAAGTCCTGGGCGCTTAGGCATCTCAGTTAATTTTTTTGCACTTTCTTCATTTTTGCTCAAAATTTGATCTTTTTTCACAACTTTTACAATTATTCATCCATTTGATTATACCTGGAATAAAAATGCACAAATACCTTTCTTTAAAATGTAATATCTAAAAAATAGGTATAAAAATATGTATAAAAATTATATATATTTTACGTGTATCAAAATCCCCCAAACATAAAATTATACTTGTCCTAAAATTACCCTTTAATATTTAAAAACTAAATAAGTAAATGATGTTTATGAGTTTCTTTAGGAATTTCTAAAATTTTTAGGTAGAAATATAGTAGTCCAATTTAGAAAAAATAATAGTAAATGAGACCAACTTAAAGTTTATAAATTTTTAATGTTAAGAGATATAAAAAAATATGAGTCTCTATTTAGATATAGAGTTTAGGCTTTCTGTAACCTCCACTTAAAAATTTTTATTAAGCATAATTTTACTTACTATATTATATATCCTTAAGCTTAAAAGTTTCTCAAGTCTTATACTTTAGAAAGATCAGATGTGGAACCAATTTTTGATTAGGTACTAATCCTCAAGCTTCTCCTCCCTTTTTAAAATTTTATTTTCTATATTATTTTCTTTTTTTTTTCTTTTTCTACTTTTTCTCTTTTTCTTCTTTCTCTCTTTTTTTATTTTTTGGCAAAGATTACTATATATGTATAGACATTTAATGATTTTGAAATCCACTCTTCCTTTCTAAAAGCAAAATCTTACTATCTGTTTTTTACTTACAATTATAATTATAGTTTTGAAAATTATTTTCAATAAAAAAAAATTAAGTCTTGAAAATAAAAGTCTAAATTTTCTATATTTTTTTTTCAAAAATACAATATCTTCTACTAAAGATAGTTACACTATACTTAGCATTTTTCACACTAAAAATTTTTAATTTTAAGTTTTCTTCATTACTATAAATTTTAACTAAATTCTCTTACTCATTTCTATATTCAAAATTTTATTTCCCTTAAATAACTTCGTATACATGATCATTTTCTTTAAATCAAAATCAAATTTGATTGAAATACATTTAAGAACAAAGAAATTTTAACTCTTTTTTTTGAAAAAAAATTTCACCCCCNTTTTTTTAAAAAAAAATTCCCCCCCCCCCCCCAAAACTTAAATTTTTAATAGAATAAAACATTTTAGCAGCATATATAAATATTGGCAAGAATGAAAACTAAAAAAAACATGCTAACATAAATTTTTACATCCTAAATAATACAAGTACAAAAATAAAAAATTGGAATAAAAAATAAATTGATCAAATTTTAATTTACTTATCATATAGAGATTCATTGAACTTCTATGCAGAGGAGTATAACATAAAGGCAAGCAAACACACTAACAAACATACATAATTGCAACATAAAGAAAAATATTTTGTAGTAAATTGAAAATTTTAAACATGCAACTTTTATGTATTAAGTTAAGATGATGAATTAAACCTTCTTAAGATTAAGAATTAAGTTCAATGGAGACTAACTAACTACAATAAATAATACATTTACTATAATTACTACCACAAAACATAATAACTACTCACAAAACACAAACACATCATAGTAGTGTCTGACAAAACAAAATACAATAAAAACTAACAGTCTCAGCAAATACAACTCTAAACTCAACAAAAAGCACATAATAACTACACCATTAACAGTTCACAATAATACATAAACTAAAAATCAAACAAAATTATAGATCCAGTCTAATCATCCTCATCCTCTGCTTCACTCTCATCACTATGCCAAGTAGTTGTAGGCTTCATATGATGGATATTTCAGATATTGAGGAGAAAGCACATCATGGTTACCTCTCATGAGGTTCTCCGGAGCTAAGTTGTATTCTTCCTCATAATCACTACGTCTCCTCTTGCATCCATCCATATACTCTACAAAATTTTCTAAATTTATTACCTTATCTGTAATGTAGTTAACGTCATTCAAAATTCTCAACAATAGTTGTGACTGAGAGTCAGATCAAGAAGTCTGAAATTGTGATGTAGAACCACGTGAAGTGGAAGCTTGAGACGTCGAAGCAGTAGAACTACCAGAAAATCCTCCTCTCCAGCCAAAAATGGAATGATGTGAATAAAATTTTACATTTACACTAGTAATGGGCTTAAGAGGTTTCAAGATCTTTTCTCAACTATAAAATCTAACTCAGCCTCCTCGCATAAGCAGAAGATCAAGGATACAAATCCCAAACCTGCAGTAGTAGTCATGACGACAGAACTGGTAGTAACATTATAAATCAAAACTCAAATATCTATGGTCTTGAACTACTGGATACAATAGTTCAAAGTTGCTCGATCACATATCACTTCACTAAGATGGTTGGTAGGTAGCAAACGAGTAGAAATGAAATAGTGTCATGCCTTTGCAGTGACATCCAACTTCAAAATGGAAAATTTAACTCTCCTTTCTTTTAATGGACAAAAAGATTTATCTTTTTCTGTCGTGTCCAAGACTTCAAAACTTTCTTGAACATAATTTGATTCTTCCTTATTTAAATATTCATAGTAGTCTAATTCCTCTTCTTGCTCATGTTCCAACTCTTTCATTTCAGTTTTCTCTTCATAAGTTGCTTGGAAATGACATTCACTTAAATATCTTATCACATTCATTCTATGACATTCATCATCTTTATCTTTTTCAGGGTAATCCATTGATTTAGAAATATTAAATGTAACTATTTGATCATTGACACACATTGCTAATTCCCGTTTGTGCACATTTATCATTGCTCTTCTTGTAGCTAGGAAAGGTCTCCCGAAAATGATAGGTATCTCCTAATCTTACTTTTTATCTAGTACAATGAAATAAACAAGAATTGATAAATTGATCCACTTTCACTATGACATCTTCTATAACTCCTTTAGGATATGTTATTGAACGATTTGCTAACTACGGAGTTATAGTAGTAGAGATATTTCTCATAATCCCAATATTTTAAATATTGATAATGGCATAAGGTTGATGCTTGCACGTAAATCACACAAAGCTTTCACATAAAATCTATCTCCTATTACACATGGAATTGTGAAGCTATCGGGATCTTTATGCTTTTCAGGAAGTTTTTTCTGAGTTATAGCACTATAGTCCTCACTAAGAGCAACAACCTACTTATCTTAAAACTTTTTTTCCTATTAAGAATATCATTCATAAACTTCACATAACTTGGCATTTGTTCTAAGGCTTCCTTAAATGGAATATTAATTGTAAGCATCTTTAAAAATTTTCATAAATTTTGAAAATTATTTATCCAACTTTTGTTGTCGGAGCCTCTGAGCAAATGGAGGTGGTGGTTTTTCTAATTCAACTTTAAGTGGAGAAATAGGCCTTTCTAAATCTTTCGGATCTTCCTCTACTAGTACTTCAATCTTTTCTCTCTCTACTTCAGTTACTTTTGTTAACTCCACCTTCCAATTCTCCTACGCTTCTAAGTTGAATTGCTTTTGCTTGCTCTTTATTCTGGTTTTTGGGATTTACTTTTGTATTAAGAGGAAGTGTTCCTTGGGATTTAAGACTTAATGAATTTGCTATTTGTCCCAACTAATTCTCAATAATTCTAATTGTAGCTTTTTGACTTTGTAGCTGATTTCCCATTTGTAACACCACTTCTTCTCCTTAAGTTATAGATTAATGTTAAAACCTTGAGAATAAGTAGGTCTATAACAACTATTCACTTGGTTATTCCAGTTTCCCAATGGATTTACTTAATTGTTCTCCCATTACTGCTTGTTACCACCAGAAGTATTTTTTCAGTTAAAGTTGGGAAGGTCCTTCTAATTCTAATAGTTTGAATATGGGTTAGTCTGCTTGTTATTTATGGCATTCAAAGTTTCATATTTTGCTTGAGAATCTACCATTTGGCCTAATGAATTCTTTTCAATCATTGCAATTTGTTTAGAAAAAATCATTCCAAATTGGTCTAACTTCCTTGAAATTACAACAACTTGATTTTCTAACATAACAAAAGCATCAGTCATGAATGTTGGCTACTTTCATAAGGTTTACCCTTTCAAAAGACTATTAAAAACTATTTGTAGCCATTTCTTATATTAAATTGTAAGCATCATTAAATGGTTTCAACATCAATGAACCACCAGTTGCGACATCAATTATAGATCTAAGAGATCTAACTAATCCATTGTAAAATCCTTGAATGATTATCCAATCTAGTATAGCATGGTGTGGACACTTTCATAAGAGTTCTTTAAATCATTCTCATGCTTCATAAATAGATTCTCCTTCAAACGGGAAAAAAATATGTAATATCATTTCTAAGCTTCACAGTTTTTTATGGTGGAAAATATTTAGCAAGCAATTTCTATGCTAAATCACCCCAAGTTCTAAAAGATCCAAGTGATAATGAATGTAACTATATCTTAGCCTTATCCCTCATTCAGAAAGGAAATAATCTAAATCTTATAACATTATCTGATACACTATCATACTTAAATGTAGCATACAATTCTAGAAAATTAGCAAGATGTAAATTTGGATATTTAGTTGGTGCTCCTCCAAACTGATTATTTGATACCATTTGGATAATAGCATGTTTAAGCTAAAATGAATTAGCCCCTACAGCGGGTTTTTGAATACTACAATGAATTTCATCCACCGTAGGGTTTGAATTATCTCTTAACAATATAAAACCTTCAACATTATGATTAATTTAATTTGCCCTTTCTTGAAATTCTTAATAATTTTTAGTTTTTAAATATTTTTAATAGTTCTTTCTAATTCAGAATCGTAAGGCAAAAATCTCGTGGAACCTGAACTACACATACATTGCTATGAAACACATAAAATAAAACAAAATAAAGTAAAACAAAGGGGCACATACAAAAACATGTGTCAAAGAAAATGCTGCTGGATAAGCTACAATATCTTGAAAACTTATGGAATGTTAAAAGTCAAACTCCTAATTTGAAAGAGGGTCTTAAATTTGGTACTGTAGGACAAGTCAATGAATGGTTGTTGCTAATTGGTTGGAAGACGATTGTCTCGATGTCGAGGATGCCTTTGAAGATCAACCGATAGAAGATGCTCTGCCAGAATTTGAGTAAGAAATAAAATCAGTCGTCGATGAGTAGATGGAAGACAACCTCGAGATTAAGGAACAACACCGACCCACCTTCATAAGTTTGTTATTCAATGAGGAAGAATCTATAGAGTTAATCAAATTTTTGTATGAATTTAAAGGTTATTTCACATGGAGGTACGACAAAATGCCAGGATTGTCTGCAGAAGTCGCAGTGCACAAGCTCAAGGTGGAAAAGAATATGACTTTAGTGAAACAAGCTCCAAGAAGGTTGCTCCTAAAAATAGAGCAACAAGTCATTGTCAAGGTTAAGAAGTTAATAGATGCCAACTTTGTGAGAGAAGAACGATAATTGACATGACTAGCCAATATCGTGCCAGTTAAGCAGAAAAATGGACAAATCTGTGTGTGTTGATTTTAGGGATTTAAACAAAGCGTGTCCAAAGGATGAGTTGGTACTACCAATACCAGAGTTAATAGTTGACATCACACCGACACATGAGATCTTCTCCTTCATGGATGGACCATTTGTATATAATCAAATAAAGATGGATCTAGAAGATCCAACACTTATAGCCTTCAAAAAACCAATCGGGATCTTTGTCTACACAGTGATGCCACTTCAGTAGAAGAATGCCAGAGCAACATAGCAACGAGCTATGACCAAGATCTTTGATGACCTAATCCATAACTAGTTGGAGTGGTACATGGATGAATTTTTCATCAAAAGCAAGCAGAGAAAAGACCACTTATATGATTTGAGGATCGTGTTCAAATGATTACGGTAATATAATCTCAAGATGAATCCATTAAAGTGAACTTTCAGCGTTACCTCCGAGAAATTTCTAGTATTCATTGTCTGCCATCAAGGAATCAAGATCGACCCAAATAAAATTAAAGCTATCTGGGAAATGCCTTCTCCTAAAACCTTGAAACAGCTACGTTCCATTCAAGGTAAACTGAAATAACTAAGACACTTTAAATCTAATCTCTTAGGCAGGTGTCTGCCCTTCTTGACATTACTTAAAAAGGATGCCAATTTTGTTTGGGAAGAGATAAGCTAGCCGGCTTTTTAGGATGTTAAAAAGTATTTAACTACACCTCCTATTTTTGCAGCCCTTATCCCAAGAAAATTGTTGATACTTTATACCACGACCTTAGACGACTCTCTCGGAGCCTTGCTAGATTAGGTCAATGACAATTGTAAGGAAAACACACTCTACTACTTCGGTCGACATCTCATACCAACAGAGGTAAAGTATTCTTTTTTGAGAAGTATTGTCTAGCTTTACTTTTCACCACTCAAAAGCTTTGACATTACGTGCTCTCTCACAAGATTACCCTTACATGGAAAGTTAAACCATTAAAATATTTCATGACCTGACCAACACTTTTTGGATGACTAAGAAGGTGGCTGATGATTTTATAGCAATTTGATATAACTTTTGTCCCCCTCTGCGCAATCGAAAGACATTCTAGCAAATTTTCTCACAGCACACCCACTACCAGCTGGGTTCCCTCTCAATGACGGTCCACCAGATGGTTAGATACCAATGCTGGAGTAGTCCAGTGCCAAGCATTGAAAAATGTATTTTGATGGAGCTTCATCAACCAGAAGAGAAAAAGGGTAAAAAATTATTATGTCAGGCAAAGAATGAATCAGCCTGGTCTTCTTTAAACCAGAATAGAGCATGTTAATATTTTCTTACCACCTGACAAGGTCATGTACAAATAATGAAGTGGAATACATAGCCTTAATCACCGGACTCGAGTTGGAAATTTTGATGGACATAGCAGACATTGCCATATGTGGTGACTCACAACTTGTCATACTCCAAGCGTCAAACAGTACAAGATCTTAAAGCCAAGATTAGTAGAATACCTTAGATATACGATAAAGTTGCTGGAACAGATTCCCAGTGTGAAATTGTATATGATTCCTTGAGGAGATAATGCCCGTGTTGATGCTTTGGCCAAGCTAGCTAAAAATTTTCGTGTTCGCCAGAGAATTCCATTCACCGTATAGTGCAAGGATGATGACCTCGATAATCTACAAAAGCTCAGAATAGAAAAAGAGATAATTGATGAGGTTGTAGACAATACCAAATATTGGTGCAAGTCATTGATGGATTATTTGAAAATAGGAAAAATATCAGAGGACAACTCTGAGGCATGCCATGTCACGAGAAAAGCCATGTTGTATGCCTTGCTAGGTGATGTTCTATACAAAAGGTCCTTCGATTAGATGTGGCTGCAATGTCTATCGTTAAAGAAGTGCATGTTTGATTGTTTGGAGCACACCAGTCAAGGCCAAAGATGAGGATGAAAATTAAGAGACTCTGATATTATTGTCCAACAATGATAGTGGGTTGCTTGGATATGGCTAGAAAGTGCCTCCTGTGTCAGGTGCATGGAGTGGTCTTGTACCAACCTCCGAATGTGCTATAACCAACCGATGCCTCATGGACATTCAAGTTTTGGGGCATGTATATAGTGGTTCCAATAGAACCTCCATCTTCTAAAGGATAGAGATTCATTCTTATAACTACGGATTACTTCTCCAAATGGGCAGACGTAGTATTGTTATGAGAGGTCACAACGCACCATGTTCTGTAGTTTTTTAAAACTCAGATTATCTACCATTTTGGTGTTCCACACAGAGTTATTTCTGATAATGGATCAGCCTTCAAGAGCACCAAAATCAACAACTTTTTCATGCAATATGAATTAGATTAGATATACTCTATAATTTATTACTGCAAAGCGAATGGCCCAGTCGAGGCCTTCAATATGACACTCATGTAGATCTTAAAAAAGAAATAGCACAAGAACAAAAGAGGATTGCATGAGAAATTGCTAGAAGCTTTGTGAGCCTACCAGACAATGTTCAGAATGTCTACTTAATGTACACCATATTCTTTATTGTATGGGTCCAAAGTCGTACTAACATTGGAAGTTCAAATGCCATCCCTCATAGTCGTTGCCACTAATCAAATTACATTTGAAGATAATGCCAAGAATAAAATTGTAGAATTATAAGCCCTTGAAGAGAAATAGTTGGAATCACAGTAGAATCTGTAGCTCTACCAAGAAAAGATGATACGAGCTCAAGATAAACTACTCTGCCCAAGGATGTTAAATGTTGGTGAACTCGTACTTGTCCTCAAGAGGCCTATCCTTGCACATCGCAGGATAGGCGAAAAATTTCAACCAACATTGAAGGGATCATTTATTTTGAAGAAGGTTTTTTTAGGGGAGTTTTACAAGTAAATGGATTTCGAAAGTGAAAGACCAATTCTACCAGTCAAGGGGCGATATTTGAAAAAATACTATATAACTCGACATTCTACGACATGAATTTTTGGATCTGATACTCGTTTCGAGGATGGTTATTTGGCAAGCATCTGTGACTGGGTCCAAAATTTTGTAATAAGTTCAATTTTATAGAAATAAAATTTGATATTTCACTTTTGAATTTTCTCCCAATAATTTTGAATTTTACTAAATTAAATTAAATAAAATGATCTTACACCTGTAAAATTTTAAAATTTTCTTAATAATGGTTTTTTTTTACTCTTGTTCATGTAAAGTATCAAAGCACTGACGTTTCCTCTATTTTATGCAGGAAAATGTTGGGTTTGAGGTTGATCTTTTCATTTAAAGACAGCTTAAATCTTGGACAAAAGGAAGAAAAGGTAGCCCACGGTAGCATCATGAGTTTTCGTTTGGACTACGATCAAGTCAATGCAGACTTAGGAAATTGTCAGCCACTGTAAAGTAGAGGGACTACCATCAGTTCTTAGAATTAGTGCACAAGAAGACTCCTCATTGAAAAGGAAGAAAGCTAATAAAATACATTACCCAGAAGAGGGGACTAGTCAGCTGCAGTCAATGATCACTATGCTGATGGGAGACTTGGCCGGTGATAGTGAAGAAAGAGTTCCAGATGCACCGTTGAGAAAGATGTGGTGCATGAATGCCAACTGACGTAAAAGTAGAGCTTATTTTATCTTGGAGAAGTGATGGTCTAGAGAAGTCTCTGATAGATTAAGTTTGATTCAAGAAGAAGAAATTTATGATCCAAGTTTGGGGGAGACCTCCAACAATCTTCCCATTGCAGAAGATGAGCTAGAAACACTTGCAGAGCCTGCATTTATAGGGATCCCCAACTAGCTTTGTGTAGGATGACTTATATGCATTGCAAAAATTTTGACAAGGACATTTTTAGTTGGGGCTTTCATAGAGTGTACGGAGTGCAACATTCTCTATCTGGAAATATACAAGATGTTTGAAGAGTATAAAGTAGCAAGCATGCAGTTTAGTTATGTCGAGCACCCAGACATTGAGTCATACATTCCACATTTTGCAAAGCCAGGACGGTCTTGAATTCTACCTGAGATCCATTTAGAGCTTTAGCCCTAATAGTTACAGATGATAACAAGATCCAAGCTCAAGAAGATTTTTTCGATTCAGAGACAAAAATTTGAACATTATGAAGAAATTCAAGGAAAATACGTCAATATCCTAGAAGGATTGGATCTTCACATAGGTGTATCCTCCGAGAGTGATGAAAGGAAAATTTTGGACTATGTTTATGATCTTTTAAATAGATGTTTGGCCAGTTTTCTAAAATAGAAGACATATTTAGTGCCATAGAAATGGATCGCGGGAAACGTGGAATAACCATTAAGTGTGGTTTCTGCTAAAAGTTTGTTGAGTGCAGGATGGTTAACCTAAGATATGACGAGGTGGGTTGTCTGCATCTGCAATAAAGAGTATGAGTAAAAGGATGGTCAAATGGGGCATACTACCAGTGGATTACATACCCCAATAATTGCATCATCAACATTTATGAGGAAAAGGACTACATTCCTCCTCATATAGATCATCATGATTTTGTCAGATCTTTCTGCACGGTGTCATTCATGAGCAAAAGCAACATTGTTTTTGGAAAAGAAATTGGCATCGTTAGACCTGGTGAGCTTAGAGGATCGATTGGTATTCCACTTCCAGTGGGTTCAGTCCTAACTTTAAAGGGAAACCAAGCAGATCTAGTGAAGCATTGCATTCCTGGAGTGCCATGATGTAGAGTTTCTATTACAATGAGTACAATGGATGACAACAAAATGCCATATAGATTTTGACCAGACCCATAATTGGAGGAGATATAACTGTATGAGCTATGAGATAGTTCTAAGTGCACTAGAAAGGAACATTTATTCCAAAGTGTCGCTTAAACAGTTAGCTTGATCACCAGCTCACCCCACGAGATAGACAAACACATAGATAGATAAACAGATAGACATATAGTCAGTTGTCACTTTTGTACAATGTCAGAGCAAAAATGATATAATGTTTCAAATGTACTTAGCATGTTGTCTTTTGACAGCTCCAGCATGATATGTTGTACTACATATATGAAGTAGAATTAATGATTTTTTTTTTGAGATTTTTAGCTTGTTTCTCCAATTGCCATTTTGTACTATTGATGAAAAGTCACAAGATGATACCTTGGTCCAAAATTATAACAAACAAAGAACAATACAAAAAAAGTCTAATAATTAAACAAAATTAAAAATTAAAAATTTAATCTTCATAATTAAATTGAAAAGACACCTTGATAATAAAATATGATAAACTCAATAAGAAAAGAAAATGATAAAAATGTTATGTTGGGTCATTTTGACTTCGAGATTCCACGCTTTGCACTTTCTTAGCACGAGTTCTATCGTCCAAAAAAATTTCTTCACATCCCCAAAAAGTTTTACATTCTGCACAAATTCCCACGAACCTTTCTTAGCCACTGTCATTTTTCACATTCCACATATTCACAAATTCAACGCTACAATCCTCTACACTTTTCTCACAATATTCTCGGGGTCAGTACCTAAATTCTTATCCCTTTCTCGTCACCTTTTAGGTAGGATGTGAGTCCATGAGCTTTCCTGCCTAATGTGACTTCCCTGCCACCTCTTGGGTTGGATGTGAGTTATTGTGCTTTCCTTCCCAATGTAGAGGTATGTTTCTGATCAGCTCTTAAGTTAGATGAGATTCCTTGTGTTTTACTTCCCACTATGGTCTTTCTTCTACCTCTTAGGTTTGGTGTGAGTCATTGAGCTTTCTTTCCTAATGTAGTGATATTTTTTTAATCAGCTCTTAAGTTCGATGTAAGTCCTCGTGCTTTCCTTCTCAATCTGGTCTTTCTGCTACTTCTTGAGATGGATGTGAGTCCTTGTGCTTTTCTTTCAAATGTAGTGATATGTTTTTCAATCAACTCTTGAATTGAATGTGTGTCCTTGTGCTTTCCTTCTCCATCTAGTCTTTATGCTACCTATTATAATGGATGTGAGTCATTTTGCTTTTCTTCCCAATGTAATGATATGTTTTTCGATCAGCTCTTGAGTTGGATGTGAGTCCTTGTGCTTTCTTTCTCAGTCTGTTCTTTTTACTTCCTCTTGGGATGGATGAGGGTCCTTGTACTTTCCTTCCAAATTTATTGATATGTTTTCTAATTAGCTTTTGAGTTGGATGCGAGTCCTTGTTCTTTCCTTCTCAATCTGGTCTTTCTGCTACCTCTTAGGATGAAAGTGAGTCTTTGTCCTTTCCTTCTCAATCAGTTTTTATACTACCTCTTGGGATGGATGTGAGTACTTGTTGCTTTCTTTCTCAATGTAGTGATATGTTTCCTATCAGCTCTTGAGTTAGATGTGAGTCTTTGTGCTTTGCTTGTCAATCTGGACTTTATGCTATCTTTCGGAAAGGATGTGAGTCCTTGTGCGTTCCTTCTCATTGTAGTGATATGTTTTTCGATCAACTCTTGAGTTGGATGTGAGTCCTTGTGTTATCCTTCCCAATCTGCTTTTTCCTCCTACCTCTTGGGATGGATGTGAGTCATTGTTCTTTCATTCCCAATGTAGTGGCATATTTTAATGCTACCTCTTTCCATCGATGTGATTCCTTGTGCTTTCCTTCCCAAAGTAGTGTATATTTTCCCGTCACATCTTAGGTTGGATGTAATTTCTTTAGCTTTCCTTCCTAATGTGACACCCTTTTTGAGATTTATTTGAGACCCCCTTTAATGGTATGAGGCATATGATTCTCCTCTTTGCAATCATAGCATTTGGGATAGGTCTTGTCCCACTCCTTCTCATCACTTTTAGTACCTCTTAAGTGGGATGTGAGACCTTATGCATATCATCTTAGTCCGGTCACTTCAAGTATTTTTGTCGTTCAAAATTAATTTTTACTAAATTAAAATCGAAAATAAAGTTAAAAGATTAAAATTTGAAATCAAATTGAGTTTTCCTCATGGCCTCCAGTTTCCCTGGTGGCTATCTTTGCAAATCCATTGCGTAGCCTGTCACTTGGGTTAGCAAGCAAAATTCTTTTTATAAATTTCAAATTCACTCTTGAAATGGATATTCTAAAGGTACACCAGCCAATCTCTAGCAGGAGTCCCTGCATACTTCATAGCACAAACCTTCTAAACATTTTCACTCTTCCCTACTCTGACCCTATCGACATAGACAATTGAGTTGGTTCGTTGATCACATTGGTCAACACCAATACGTGATGTGTCTACCCAACACACCACTTTTATTTGGGATCCATTTTTTGATCTCACTTTTGGTTGAGATCTAGTTTCTTCTTTAGAAGCCTAGGATCTAACCATAGGACTTTCTTGTTGACTACTTTTAGAAGACTAGTGATGGTACCCTCACCAAAAGAATTTCTAAAATTTCTTTGCTTATCTTGAAGTTTCACATGCTGGTTCTAACCTTTAGCACTTAGTAGGTAGAACCAATATGGGGAGCTCAAGAGAAATCCCTATAAGACAATTTAGCCTTTGGGTTAACCATGAGTGGTGTGGTCTTGGTAAGTCATGGACACACACACTTGCACCTGCACTCATAACCTAAACCCTGACCCCAACATACGTAGCTTGATCCCCTAATTTATTGGAAACTCATGTGGATGGTCCCCTAAATCATTAGCCTTGGGCTAGGAAGGATCTAATGAAAGTTTTCTTGTTCCTATGACTCAAATAAGGTGACTTCATCATTAACATTCTCAATCAATCCCAATTTTACCAAAATTCCAATTTTGACCGACCCATCAAGGGTGACTTCATGATTAACATACTCCATACTAGTGCAAGGTGACACATCAAAGAGGTTCGCCAGACCTCATTGAAGCTTCCACAAGCACCCAATTGAGGCCTCGGCTCTTCGGCAAAGGTATAAACTCTCAACCATAATTTTGAGCTCAGTTTCACCAATCATGAATGAAACTTGTATTTCATAACATTGTAACAATATAGATGTGTTCGTCTGGAGTAGATGAAGGTGTAGGAACAAACCACACTCAATTTGGTTAAGTATCGAGCGAGAATGAAGAATTTGAAGTTGAATAGTTCTTAGGCTAGGTCAGTTGGGGACGATGACGGAGATTCTTTGGATCACGCGCGTATAAAATGGACGTCGCTGATGCACTTAGATGAGGAGATGAAACGTGAACCGTGGGCCACGTGGCAGCTGAATCAGATTACAACATCAAATGGCAGAGCGATGCGTGGGCTTTAGCAGCCTAGGATGACGCGAAGCTGACTCGGATAAGTAGGAAATTAAGGATTTTATAATTAAGATTAATTCCAGAACTTAAAAAATCCTTAACTTGGTGTAAAATTTTCAAAAAATTAAAATAAAATAATCTTGTTGCTCAATGATTAGAGTAGATTAATGTGGAAGAAAAATATAAATTATTTGATGAGACTTTTATTTTTACATAATTAAATAGCCTCAACAATGTTTTAATTTTATTTAAGCATATAATAATCACATGGCTTAGGATTTTGGAGGTATGTTTCTCATGATAGTGGGGATGTTTAGTGATTTTTCTAAAGTCAGAAAGCTTCTCTATAAATGAAACACTTTTTTAAGTTTAAATGGCTATTTTGCTTAAATTATTTATATAAATTAAAATATATATAAAAAAGTATGGGACTTATTTTGGTAGGTTCCTTATGGTCGAACGATGTTCAAAATATGTGAATTATATTTTAGTATTTATGTAAATTACTGTGATGAAATAAACCGTAAAAATTCATAAGAGGTAAAATAATTTTTTTATATTTCAAAAAATATCAAAATTAGCTCCAGACTGTAAATAATACTTATTTAATTCATTGTAAAATTTGAAAATTATTTGATTAAATTTGAATACTAAATGGATTTTTCAATAAAAATGCTTTTTTGGCATTAAATTAATTATAATAATCTAAATATAACTAGGAAAATTATGAGAATTGGTTTCTGAGTTCATTGTGATCAAAGGCACTTAGAAAAAATAAAAATTATATATAAGTAAATACTTTATTTTTAAGCCTTTTTTTAATTAAAAATAATTTAAAATTCTAAAAGTACAACAATGGTTCAAAATGTTCCTAACTACTTCTTGATCACTTAGGACTCATTAGAATATTATTTCTAATTTTACTAACTTAAATATACATGTTTAAGGGCTAAAAATGTATTTCCCTAAATTTCCATTAAAATAATTAACATAATTAAAATATAATTTGAAAATTTATAAAATTTTGTCCAAGTGTTCCTTTGACGTAGGCGAACCTCCAATAATTTTCCCTTAAAAAAATTTACTTTTCTAAAAGAATTAAATTTTGAAAATCATTTTTTTAAGTTGAAAACTTTATTTAAACTAAATTATATTTTGAAAAAAAAATCATATTTTTTTCTCTGATATCGTAGGCGACCCATGAGTGGGATACTTTAAATATTTCAAAGTAAATTAAATTATATTTGATAAATTATGAAGTGGAGAGCCGTAGGGGCGAAAAGATAATTTTAGATTTTTGTGCCATAATCAAACTTTAAGATTAACCTAAAGGGAAAAATGGGTAACTTTGATCTTAATGAATTCTTTTGGATGTTCGAAACATAATGGGTTAAAGAGGTAGAAACCAATTTGCCACTTTTTCATGAAGAGGGTGAAATTGTAATTTCTTAAATTATCATGATTTGTATGTTAATTAAAATTTAAGTGATTCTAAAGTGATGGGCTTAAGCTAGGAAGATGATAATTCACTTATTTTAAGCCCACAACTGATGATAATATGATCTTTTAATAGGGATAAGTACATGAATTAAAATTATGATAATTGCAAATTTACCCAATTAGATTGTTAAGGGCTCGGTAATGAGCAAGACTTGATATTTAAACTTGTATAATGAGGTTTAGAAAAAATAAGATAGCTGATAATTGATACCCAAAAATATATGCATTTTTAGACCCACATTTTATACTCATTTTTTGTGATATTGCGCTTTAATAAAAGGTGTTTTTATGTTTTCTTGCAGGTTGTTCATTTTTAGGACTTGAGACAAAAAGGAAGCAAAAAGGATAGAATTTAGAGTCGAACTGACTTTTTTGAAGAAATACTCAGAGCCGACGGCGCCAAGAGCAACGCCGATGTTGCAGACTTACGGAAAGGCTGATGGATTTCACTTAGAGTTGACAGTGGTAGAAGCAGTGTCGACGGCGCCATTTGACAGAGGGCAGTGAAATTTAAAAAGGGACACTGGTGCCGATGGCGCCAATGTCAGTTCAGGCCCTATTTCTAGAAGATTTAACAAATTTAGATGCTTTTTGAAGGGTTTTTGGATGCACCTATTGGAGAACTGACTCAAGGCACTATTTAGGGTCGTAATTAAACAAAAAAGGGACTCATCTTCATTTATGCTTGCCCATTTTTGCCACACCTCACCTCCTTACACTTTTTCCATCTTCATTCCACCACCATTCAGGAGTCTATTAGTGATTTATCATTAAGAGTTTTTATGGTGAGATTAAGTGTGAAATCTTCTTTGAGCGTGTTGGAGAAGAAGAAAAGTGAGAGATTTCTTCTTCCTACATTTCCTAAGAGAGGCTATAAGGGATTTGCTTTGACAAAGAGTTTAAGATAAGTCTTGTTTGTTTATTAGTATTGTATGAAATTTTTTTTATATATGAAATTTGTGTTTTTTTATATCTTTCTCATTAAGTCTGAGTAGTATTCTTTATCTTTCTCCCTACTCTGGGATATGGTGAAATGAAGAGATAATATGGATGTACCAATATTAAAATATAAAATAAATTGTGATGATTTTTCAACTCTAAACTTAATTTACTTTTAGATCTGACCAACTGAAATGTTAAAATGTGTTGTGAAACATATGATCCGACAAATGGAGTATGAGTTACACAACAGAGTGAGGATCACATTTAATTCCATGAAGGAGTATTTTGTTCATGGAATTAAGTACAAATAAATAGGGAAATATATGTTGTTGGGTGTAGAATTGGAGATTTTATGGTGAAATACTAAAATCCCTAATTTGATCTTAGTGTTTATAAACTAAAGCGAGAGTTAGCCTTCAGGTGAAGGGAAGGGGGAGCTCTAGGTGGGAGCCAACATCCTCTTAGCCTAGCCATGGATTTAGTGACTAAACTTAGAATTAGCCAGTGATTTTCTATAACACTGTATCAGGGTAGAAAATTAAAACTACTCCTATTTAACACAATACATATTAAAACCATTTATCTCATCTCATTTTACCAAAATTTCATTGTAATGAAAAGATGCTTTTTCACATAAGAAATCTTCATCACAAAACAGAGTTTAGCAGTTTCGTAGTTACTGTTTAAACTTTGCACTTTAGTTTTTCTGATAATTAAATAATTTAGTTTTGATAATATGTCAGTATTCAAATAACTGATAGAATCCCAACTTTAATTACTTAAATTTCTTAATCATAAATATTTCATTAAGCTTTTGGTGTTGTTGCATAGCAGAGTCAAACTTATATAAATTTTACACAACTATGTTTTCATCGGGATCAAGTTCTTGGCGTCGTTGCCGTAAAAGTTTACGATAAATTAAATAGATTTGATAAATTAGGAAATTTATAGATAAAAAAAATATAAAATATAAAATATCAAAAAATATATATATAATCAAAAATCCGAAAAAATAACTATATATTTAAGAGTATTTTTATGAAATTTTTCTTTGCTTGTTATATTTGTTTATGCAAAATATTAGATCTGAAGGTTTAGTACCTTACGATTCAAAATTAGAATGTACTATAAGAAAAAAATTGAAAACAACAAAAAGAAATTAAAAAGTAAAAAAAAATGGCAAATAACTTGGATAATCAAATAAATGAAAATCGACATAGACCTTTCAAAGATTATGCTAACCCGATAGCAGATGAACTTCACTTGACTATTCAAAATCCTGATGTTGCTGTTAATTCATTTGAATTTAAACCTGTTATTATCAAAATTGTAAAAAATAAGCAGTTTGGAGGAACACCTTCTGAAGATCCTTTTTTCTTAAAATTTGTGCTACTTTTAAATATGATGGAGTGTCTAATGATGTTGTTAGGCTTAAACTTTCTCCTTTATCATTAAGGGAGAAAAACAAAGCTTGGTTAAATTCATTAGCACTTAGATCTATCAAAACATGGGGAGAAATATCACAAAAATTCTTGGCTAAATAATTTCCACTCTCGAAAACTGCTAAGATTAGAAATGATATTACATCTTTTTGTGAGTTTAAAGGGGAATCAATATATGAAGCCTGTGAAAAATTTCATGATCTTCTTAGAAAATGTCAGCACCATGCTTTACCAGATTGTTTAATAATTCAAACATTTTGCAATGGATTAGTGGGATCACTTAGATCTATTATAGATGTGCTGCAGGTGGATCACTAATATTCAAACCTTTCGATGAAGCATACTTTTTAATTGAAGAAATGGCTACTAACAATTTTAAATAGCACTCTGAAAGGGTAAATCCTAAGAAAGTAGCCAATATTCATGATTCTGATGCAATATCTATTTTAGCATCCCAATTTGTTGTTATTTCATAAAAGATTGATCAAATTAGAGTGAGCTATTCTTAAATACCCTCAATATTTGTGGAAAATTCACTAAAGCAGATAATCAATACTCAATCATTTTATGAAACTTTAAATGCTATAAATAATCAAAATAACAATCCCTATTCTAATTATTATAACCCTGAATGGAATAATCACCCTAATTTTAGTTGGAATAATTGTAACAATTTGGTGAATCCCTCCGAAAATTTGTACAACCAAGGAAATCCTAATTTTTGACCTTATTATTCTCATGGATTTAACTCTATCCCTATCCCACAAGTTAAGGAAAAGAATTTGACAATGGAGGAAGTAATGTTGAACATGGGAAACAAAATAGAAAATCAAGGTGTTGCTATTAGAAGTATTGAAAATCAATTAGAACATATTACAACTGCACTCAGTAACAAACCTTCTGGAATTCTTCCGAGTACTGTGGAAGTTAATATAAAAAATTAAAATGAGGAGAAAATTAAAGTTATTCAATTACAAAGAAGAAAATAAGTTGAAACAAGGATCCAAAGAGAAGCTGAAGTTGATAAAGAGAAGGAAGAAATTGAAAGTGACCAAAATGAAAATGAACAAACACAAGGTCCTTTAGAAAAACCATTACCTCAGTTTCCACAAAGACTAAAGAAGAATAATCAAGATAAACACTTTATAAAAGTTTTATAAATCCTTAAAAATTTAACGATAAACATTCCTTCTGTTGAAGCTTTGGAAAAAAATTCCAAGTTATGTGAAATTTATGAAGGATATACTAAACAAGAAAAAGAAGTTTACATATTACGAGACCATTGCACTCAGTGAAGAGTGTAGTGCTATTATTTAGAAAAAGCTTCCTAAAAAATTAAAAGATCCTGGTAGTTTACTATACCTTGTGCTCTTGGTGAAAAGTTTTTTGGAAAATCTTTATGTGATTTAGGAGCGAGTATCAATCTTATGCCTTTATCAATCTCTTAAACTTTAGATTTAGGAGAGATTTCCTCTACTATTGTAACTCTTCAGTTAGCTGATCGATCAATAACTTTTCTGAAAGGAGTTATAGAAGATGTATTAGTAAAAGTGGATAAATTTACTTTCAGTATTAGATATTGAGGAAGATAAAGAATTTTCTATTTATTTAGAGAGGCCATTTCTTGCAATAGGGTGAGCTATGATAGATGTGCAAAAAGGAGAATTAACATTTAATATAGAAAAAGCTATGAAATATCCTATAATAGAAAAAAACAATGAATGTTTCAAGATGGAAGTAACTGATTATCTGAGTAATGAGCAATTTAAGAATGAGTTTGAAAACAAATTAATATTTTTTTGAAAATTAGGAAGAAATAAAAGAAGAGGTCTTGGATTATATTCAGGCCAAATTTGAAACATTAGACTTGTTGGAAAAGGAAAATAAAATTCTTATTCCGTCAAGTATTAAACCACCTGAACTTGAACTGAAGATATTTCCTACCCATTTAAAATATATATTTTATAGGAGAGTCATCTACATTGCCTATTATTATATCTTTTAAGTTAACTAAAATTCAAGAACAAAACTTAATAGAAATGCTAAAAAGATATAAAAAAGCTTTTGGATGGACTTTAACAGATATTAAAAGAATTAGTCCTTTTTTTTGTATGCACAAAATTCTATTAGAAGAACAATACAAACCTAAAGCTGATCCTCAGAGGAGATTAAACCCAATAATGAAAGAAGTTATGAGAAAAGAAATTTTAAAATGACTAGATGCTGAAATTATATATCATATTTTAGACAGTGTTTGGGTAAGTCAAATTCATTGTGTTCCAAAGAAAGGAGGACAGACCCTTGAAGAAAACAAGAAAAATGAATTAATTTCAAAAATACAAGTTACTAGTTGCCAAATTTTTATTGACTATAGAAAAATAAATATGGCCACCAGAAAAGATCACTTTCCTTTACCCTTTCTAGACCAAATGTTGGATAGGTTGGCTGTAAATAAATATTATTGCTTTTTAGATGGATATATTGGTTATCATCAAATTCTAATTACTCCACAGGATCAAGAGAAAGGAACATTTTCAAGCCTATATGGAACATTTGCTTTTTGTAGAATGTCTTTTGGATTATGTAATGTATTTGCAACATTTCAAATTTGTATGATGTCAATTTTTAGTAATTTTATTGAACATGGGTTATAAGTGTCTATGGATGATTTCTCTATATTCAAACTTCATTTGAATTATGTTTAAATAATTTAAAAAATATTTTGGAAGTATGTGAAAGAATCAACCTAGTACTAAATTGGGAAAAATGTCAATTTATGGTTGCAGGAGGTATTACACTTGGGCATAAAATTTCTAAAAATTACATGGAGGTTATTGAAAAATTACCACCTCCAACTAATGTTAAAGGGGTAAGAATTTTTCTAGGACATGCTGGTTTCTACTGGCGCTACATAAATTTTATTTCGAAAATAACTAAGCCATTTTGCCAACTTTTAGAAAAAGATACGAAATTTTATTTTAACGAAGAATGCATAAAATCATTTAGATTATTGAAAGAAAGATTAATCACTACACCTATAATAGTTCCACCGAATTGGGAAAAACCATTTGAAATAATGTGCGATGCTAGTGATTACGCTTTTTGGGTTATTTTAGGACCAAGGCACAGTAAAGTTTTTAAAGTAATATAATATGCTAATAAGACTCTAAATAATATTAAATTTAACTGCATTACTACCAAAAGAGAGTTACTAGGTATTGTTTATGCCTTTGATAAATTTAGACCTTACAAAATTGGAACAAAATGTATAGTGCATAAAGATCGTTATGTTATTAAGAACGTGATGCAAAAGAAGGATGTTAAACCAAGATTAATTTGATGGATACTTCTATTACAGGAGTTTGATTTTATCGTAGTTGATAGAAAGGAA
Organism: Phalaenopsis hybrid cultivar; assembly: GCA_002079205.1. NCBI lineage: Eukaryota > Viridiplantae > Streptophyta > Magnoliopsida > Asparagales > Orchidaceae > Phalaenopsis > Phalaenopsis hybrid cultivar. Next base: position 332,831 of record JXCR01115247.1, on the reverse strand, counting down.
AATGGTAATCAAATAGTTGATCATTTATCTAGACTAGAAAGAGAGATATTAACTGATTTTATAAATGAAATTTTAGAAAATTTCCGTGATAAACAATTATATAGTATTGATAAAATGTATGTACCATGGTATGCTCACATAGTAAATTATTTTGTAAGTGATATCTTACCATGAGATATCAAAAATCTACAATTAAGCGATATAATAAATTATATTGTAAGTGATAATCTACTACCAGATATTAAGAATCAACAATTAATAAAATTTATATATGATTCAAAATTCTATTTTTGGGATGACCCATATTTATATAAATAATGTAAAGAACTAATTATTGGAAGATGTGCGCCTTATGAGGAAACTCGATAGATAATTGAAAGATGTCATGATTCTGAATTTGGAGGGTAATTTGGAACAAATAGAACTATATATAAGATTTTGCAAGCTAGATTTTATTAGCCTACTCTTTTTAGAGACATTAATGAATATATTAAAACATGTGATCGATGTCAATGGGTAGTAAATATTTCTAAAGAAATGAAATGTCTCTAAATTACACATTAGAAGTTGAAATTTTTCATGTGCGGGATTAGATGTTATGTGACCATTTATGCCTTCATTTAGAAATTTATATATGTTAATTGTTTTTTATTATATGTCCAAATGGATTAAAGCTATTGCTATACACAGATGTGATGCTCAGAGTGTTTTTTAATTTTTAATTAAAAATATTTTTACAGGATATGGAATACTGAAAGTAATTATTACTGATAGAGGATCTCATTTTAAGAATAAGAGAATCAAAAAATTGATTAAGAAATATGATATTATTTATAGATTCTCTACTACCTATCATCTTCAAACTAGCGGTTTAGCAGAGATATCAAATCGTGAAATTAGACAAATTTTAGAAAAATCTATAAATCCTTATAAAATAGATTGCTCTGCTAGATTAGATACTACATTATGGGCATACATAAGACTTATAATAATGTCCCCATATAGACTTATTGTAAAGCTACCAGGACCTTTACGCTTTTCAGGAAGTTTTTTCTGAGTTATAACACTATAGTCCTAACTAAGAGCAACAATCTAGTTATCTTAAAACTTCCTTCTCCTATTAAGAATATCATTCATAAACTTCACATAGCTTGACATTTGTTCTAAGGCTTCATCAAATGGAATATTAAATGTAATCATCTTTAGAAATTTCTATAAATTTTGAAAATTGTTTATCCATATTTGTTGTCAGAGCCTCTAAGCAAATGCAGGTGGTGGATTTTCCAAGTCAACTTTAAGTGGAAATATAGCTCTCTAAAGCTTTTGGATCTACCTATACTAGTACTTCAACTTCCAAGTCAATTTCTTTCTGAACTCTACCTTCTGATTCTCTTCTGCTTCTAATTTTAATGGCTTTTACTTGCTCTTTATTCTGGTCTTTTGGATTTACTTATGTATTAATAGGAAGTGTTCCTTGGGATCTAATACTTAATGAATTTGCTATTTGTTGAAACTAATTCTCAATAATTCTACTTGTAGCTCTTTGACTTTGTAACTGATTTCCCATTTGTAACACCACTTCTTCTCCTTAAATTGTAGATTAATTTTAAAAACTCGAGAATAAGTAGGTCTATAACAACAATTCCCTTGGTTATTTCAGTTTCCCAATGGGTTTATTTGATTTTTCCCCCATTACTGATTATTACCACCAAAAGTATTTTTTCAGTTAAAGTTGGGATGGTTCTTCTAACCTGGGTTATAATAGTTTGGATATGGTTTAGTCTGCTTGTTGTTTAGGGCATTCAAAGTTTCTAATTATGCTTGAGAATCTACAATTTTACGTAATGAATTCTCTTCAATCATTGCATTTTTTTGAGAAAAATTCATTCCAAATCTAACTTCCTTGAAATTATAACAACTTGATTAGCTAACATAGCAAAAGCATCAGTCATGAATGTTGGCTACTTTCATAAGACTTACCCTTTCAGAAGACTATTAAAAACTATTTGTAGTCATTTCTTTAATTAAATAATTAGCATCATTAAATGGTTTCAACATCAATGAACCACCAGTAGCGACATCGATTATAGATCTAAGAGATCCAACTAATCCATTGTAAAAGGTTTGAATTATTATCCAATCTAGTATAGCATGGTGTGGAAACTTTCATAAGAGTTATTTAAATCATTCTCTTGCTTCATAAATAGATTCCCCTTCAAACTGGAAAAAAGAAGTAATATCATTTATAAGCTTCAGAGTTTTTAATAGTGAAAAATACTTAACAAGGAATTTATGCACTAAATCACTCCAAGTTCTAGGAGATCCAAGTGTTAAGGAATGTGACTATATCTTAGCCTTATCCCTCATTCAAAAAGAAAATATTCTAAGTCTTATAACATCATCTAATACACCATCATACTTAAATGTAGCACATAATTCTAGAAAATTTACAAGATGTAAATTTGGATCTTTAGTTAGTGCTCCCCCAAACTAATAATTTGATACCATTTGGATAATAACAGGTTTAACATCAAATGAATTAGACACTATAACGGGTTTTTGAATACTACAATGAGTTTCATCCACCATAGGGTTTGAATTATCTCTTAACGATATAAAATCTCCAACTTTTTGATTATTTTGATTTGCCCTTTCTTAAAATTTTAAGTAATTTTTAGTTTTTTAATTTTTCTAGTAGTTCTTTCTAATTCAGAATCGTAAGGCGGAAGTCCCGTAGAACCTGAACTACACATACATTGCTATGAAACACCTATAATAAAACAAAATATAGTAAAATAAAGGCACACATACAAAAACTTAATATAAAACAACACTGCAATATTCCTATAATAAATCTTAAAGTTTAAATAAGACTTTATAAAAATAAACATTTCACTTTCTAAAAACCTCTTTGAAAATTATATAATTTTCCTCGGCAACGGTGCCAAAAACTTGATCTCAATTTTTTATATAGATGTAAAATGCAATGTATGTGATTATATGCTTAATTTCCTTAACAGTGATTCCTACTTTGCATCAAAGCAAAAAACTTGATCAAAAGAAAAAGCTAGGTAAATTATTCAGTATGAAGCACAGAAAAATACAATTATAATAATAATTAAATATGTGATAATTTGCAAGTATAAGTATCATTATCAAGTAATATAGGGCTTTTTCATTAAGCCTCAAATATTGAACCAATAGAGAAAACAAGCAATATGCATTTTATAAAATTGGACAAATTAGATAACAAAATTTTACTTAAAAAATATTCTTACTTAAACTCAAAATGATGTAATAGGAATGGAAGTTTGATTCTTTTTGTAATATTTTGATATATGAAAATAAAGTAAACAACTAATTAACTAAACTAAATACTTGTTAGATGAAGGCAATATAAATAAAATATTTTTTTCCTTATCATGAATCAGTACTAAGTATAGAACTTCTATTGTGGAAGTATACTAATTCTTATTTGCCAAATAGGAGCAATAAAATTCTTTACCTTTACTAGAGAGGCTATAAAGAACATTGGCTAACATATAATTTGAATAGCCTTGAAGACTAGTTAGGTAGGAAATATACTTGCTCCCACTATAGAGTTCTCTCTTCTCCCTCAACCTGGGGGCTAACATCTTGTATCAAAACCTAAAACTATAAATCAATTTAGGGCCTTTAGCATGTCACTCTAGAGTCCTCTAATTTAATACCCATGAAACTTTATTTCACTATTTTCTTGCACTAAACCCCATGAACTACATTCTCATTCAACAAATCAAATGTGATTCTTACCATTTGTGGACCGCGACAATACCATCCCAGATCTTACATGTTCTCACAATAGATATTAAAAACTTAATTGGCCAAATCAAGAAGTGATTGATGTACAAGGTTTCAAATCATCAGAACTTCTTCCAACATTTAATTCTAATACTTCACACAACTTCCTTTCAACACTTAATCACTGATCATTTTAAGGAAAAAGATAAGGAAAACTAGTCAGAATCCATCGAGAAAACACAACCACACTTGAGTTTAAAGGTAGAAATCATGCACACAATCAAGAAATAAAAATTAAAACCAAATCTAGTCACAAAGATAAACACTTATCTAAAATTCACACCACAAAATTTCTTAAGTTCTTTTAAATTTTCATCCTTCACTCACAATAAAAAACTAAAACACAAAATATAAAAAACGTTGACAGCGGTCATGGTGGCCATGGGCTGCAGTTACTTGGATGGATGATGACTATAAGTTAGGATTGGCTGGCCTCCCCCAATGATGATCCAAGTCTTCTTTTATCAAAATCTAAAATGTGTCTTGGTGTCTTTTCAAAATGTGTCTCCATTCAATGAATATTCTAGAAGTTGCCTCCTTTTAAAAGCCAATTGAATGAATTTTTGAGTTAAAGGGTTATTGTTGACCTCACTTTTGGTTGAGGTCTAGAAAACTTCTTTAGTAGCCTAGGTCTAGTCATAGGACTTTCCTATTGACTAGTCTTAGAAAACTAGAAAAGGTACCCCACTATTAGAAATTCAAAACTCTTCTTTTTACTCAACTTGAAATTCCACATATTAATCTTAACCTCTAGCATTTAGTAGGTAAGATCATTATAAGAGAATTCAAGAAGAGCCTCTATAGGATTACTTAGCTTTAGGGTCAACTCTAGGTGTTGACTTGGAACTAGAAAAGTCCCTATAGGATTACTTGGCTTTAGGGTCAACTCTAGGTGTTGACTTGGAACTAGGATATACCATATCTTCACTACATTAATCCATGGTTCATTTAGAATGGATATTTATCCAATTCTATGTGAAATGCCTAACTTAGTCTTTTGCCCCTAGGCACCCCCCTTGGCTTTAGGGTTGACCCTGGGTGTTGACCTGGAACTAAGGTACACCATATCTTCACAATATCTTGGCTTTAGGGTCGACCCTGGGTGTTGAATTGGAACTAGGATACACCATATCTTCACAATGGGGTTGACCCTGGGTGTTGACTTGGAACTAGGGTACACCATATCTTCACAATACATTAATCAGATATTTATCCAATTCTATGTGAAAAGCCTAACTTGGTCTTTTGCCCCTAGGCAGTTCATTTAGAATGGATATTTATCCAATTCTATGTGGAATGCTTAACTTGGTCTTTTGCCTGACCCTGGGTGTTGACTTAGAACTAGGGTACACCATATCTTCACAATACATTAATCCATGGTTTTTTCGAATGGATATTTATCCAATTCTATGTGAAATGCTTAACTTAGTCTTTTGCCCCTAGGCACCTTCAACGCGTATTTATCCAATTCTATTTGAAATGCCTAACTTGGTCTTTTGCCCCTAGGCACCTCCAAATTACCTAACTGCCCTTGGGACCCAAATTTGGCTAATATTCCCAAATTTTGCCAAAATACCCAAAATTGATCAAAACCCATTTCAAACACCTTGGATACATCCAAATTTGGCAAAATTTCCAAAAATGACTAAATTACCAAGATACCCCTCCATGACCCAAAATCCAAAAATTCCAAAATATCTTAAAAAATCCCAATAAATCCAAAATAATCCCAATTTCATTTTGTTCAACTACACCTTGGTCCAATTTGGTCAATTTGACCATCTTTGACAAAATCCCCAAACTAGCCCCCATATTGGCTAACACCCCAAATTTCAACAATTGAATGCCTTAGACCTCAAATTGGCATCCAATTTTTGTTGAAAATCCTTTATAAGGTCATTTTTGACCAAACCCAACAATCAATTTGAGCTTAGCCCAAAGCTAGCTCAAGTTAGACCCAAATTTGACCCTTAAAGGTTTAATTTAGGTCTAAACCCAAATCCATTAAAACTCATCCATATTAACCACCAAATAAACTTCAAAACAACTTTCATACTTCATGAAAGTTGTTCATAATGATGTCTTACACCAAACACAACAATCAATTTGAGCTTAGCCCAAAGCTAGCTCAAGTTTGACCTAAGTTTAGCCCTACATGCTTAACTTAAGTCTAAACCCAAATCCATTAAAACTCATCCAAATTAACCATTAAATCAACCTCAAAATAACTTTCATCATTCATGAAAGTTGTTAATAATTATGTTTTACACCAAACA
>JXCR01115247.1:249841-308819 GCA_002079205.1 Phalaenopsis hybrid cultivar | reverse complement strand
AGATTGATTTAGTAGCACTCAGCCTCTTCAACTCTAGTATTTGTTAGGAGACGAATCAAACTGACTAGGTATAACTTGACCTTTTCATATAGAAAAGGTAGCTTGCTCGAGAATATACACATTAAATAATGTTGAATTTGACTTTTGAAAATAGAGATTTTGTAAAAATTAGGATACTTGCGCACTTCTCGAATGGATCACATTTTAGTTTAAATTTATATTCAACTCATGTGGTATTCACAAACCTTTTTTAATTTGTTCAACATATTTGTCAGAGTACAAGCGATTATTTTAAGTTCGTAGATTTATTTATTTAAAAAAAAATTAGCATGCTTTCAAAGCAAATTAAATATAAAGTTCATGACGTGGGAGCGTCTCACATGCATCCTGCGATCCCTTCGCGGGATTTTAATGACTTTTTCACTAGGTTTCTGTTGTCTCTAGTTCTTGTGACTCACGGTTCTGACTGTCACAGGAAAACCGATCCAAATAAAGTTTTATTTTTATTTTCTTTCTATTTTTTAGCAAGTTTCCTTTTTTTCATTTCTATTTTTTCCCGTCCTTTCTCATTTCCTTAGTTTCTAATTAGGTATCTTCTATTAAGGGACTTTTATATATTTGTATTTGACTGTTTAGATTTCAATTTTCTTATTTCCCTTAGTGGCACACCTGAAATCAGAGATAAACAAAAAACTGGTTAGCATTCAACACACAACAATTAGAAATAAGATGGAAGTATAGGATATACTAGGTAAGTAGGAAAATACCCAAATGATTAGAGGAGGGTGGAAAGAAAAAGACAGGAATTTGAAATGCAGCCCAAGCAAGAAGGGATGAATTAGGAAGGGGAGAAATTAGAGTAGGAGATGATGAGGGGCAGAAGTGGTCCTGGCCGGTCCGATCTAGCAGGAAGGTTGGCCGGTCATTTGCTTGCGCTGGCCCGAACCTTAGATCCCCGTGTCACTGGTACTCTTCTCCATTCTCTTTCCATGATTCTTCATTTTCTGCCTCCCCCACGACACCTTGCTTGGTGATAGATGTCATTCTCTTATTTGGGCAATCTAATATAATGTGCCCGAACCAATGACACTTGTAGCACTTCCTGGCTGGGATGGATTTGGGAGTGCTACCAGGCTCCATTTTTTCTCCAGTTTGGATTGACTTCTTGGGTACTGTCGGCTTGGGTGCTCCATTAGGTGTACAGTTGCTGCTTGATCTTAGCGTCGAACTCTAGCTGTAAGACGCGTCAATCCTCTAGTTATGTTGTTGTTTCTCCACCATCAAATCTAGGGTGTGTACATCTAATAAAGACCAATATGGCTACAAATTCACCAAATAACTAATAGACGACATCAATCCTTCAAAATACCTCACTATTTTGTGCTCCCCTGGCTCTACCAATTCACATTTCAATATAAGTTGATCAAATTTAGCAGTGTACTACATAAAAATATCTCTCTGGCTCAGTTGCAGAGCTTTAAGAACATATCTTATCGGTAATGTCGGGTGGAAAGTATTTGCGCTGCATCTCACTTTTCAACTTGGACTATGTGGTGATCTTACTCTTCCCTTCTTGCTGCTGATACACATTAGATTCCCCCATCACAAGCATTTTTTTTTAGCTTGAAGGCTGTCAATTTAACTCTCATCTTGAGGAATTTCCTTGTACTCAAAATTTTGCTTTGTTGTTTGAAGCCACTCGATAAATTCATTTTGATCCATGAAATCATTGAAATTCGATAAATACACATTTACTAGAAGATCCTAACTCTAATATTCCATGCCGAATTGTTGAGGTAGTATTTCTTCGTTACTGAAAACTATTTGATGGAAGGGATTCACTTTCTCCTTTCGATCTGACGAGTCATTGTTGTGGCCATGGGTGACCTTACTAGTTTGTCTTCTTTAAAAGGCGACAAGTTTCTACTGTATTTGAAGGATTTTCTGTTGTATGTCTTCCATAGTAAGTTCTTGGGCATCTCTTTGCAGATTTCTCCTAGGTGACTTTGTGTTTTTTTTCTCATGATTAGGTTTTTGGTAGATGTGGGATTGGAAATCAAATATTTGTTGGGGGGGGGGGTGATGGTTAGGATTTGGTAGAATTTTTTTTGTAATTTTTTAGTTACGACTGAAAAGACAAATCCCTAAATGTTGAGGGTTTGTTGGGCAATATCAGATCATACCTAGGTCTCGTAGAAGGTATTCAGGAAGTTAATTAACAAGGATGTGGTTGTGGAATGGCAAGGGAAACTAATAGGCGATTTCGACGGCGTTTGGAAAGGAATAAGCGTTGTTCGACTGCTGTCTTGGCTGAAAACAAAGTTTAACCTTGAATGGGCAAGAAATGGACATTGAGGGGATCCATCACCTGTTCTTGGGGAAGCTAGAAACACAACATTTGCGATAGAAGAGGATACGACACTCTGAAGAGCATAAATTAGAGAAGAAGTGATATCTCAGAGAAAACAAAACCCAAACCACAACAACTTTTATTATTAGGGAAATAGGGTTATATCACACAAACTGAAAATAACATCAATAGCACATAAAACAATACAACAAACATCTCGATAGTTCATCCCAAGGGCGGTGAAGTTGCTAGGTGGATTGGGATGACTAGCAGGGGTATCAACAACAAAAGTGAGGTGAGAAAACTGCAGGAACAGTTAGAGGGTTGGTTGTCTTGTGCAGCTACAACTTGAAATTATGGCAGAAACGACAAGAGCAACAAATGTTAGCTGTCTTGAGGCGGCGACAACAAAGATGGGTGGGTCGGCAATGATGTGGCAAAGATGCGGGCTATTTGGGGGTAGCAGGAAGGTGTTGGACTGCAAGACAGACTGTTGGAAATAGGAACAAGGAAGATAAAATCACCACCGGGGAGAGAGATAGTTGGAGCACCACCCTAACCGTCAGATACAACCCTCAAGAGGGAAGAAGAATCTGCACAGGAAATCTGAAAGAAGATTACACAAAAACTTCCAAAACCTAGGGCAGCCAACATACATATAAATAGGAGATAGATAAAATAGGAAGGAGTTACCTCATGGCAGGTTCAAATAGGAAGAGGAGGGAAGCTTTCCAAGGCCTCAAAATAGAAAGAGGAGAGAAGTAGGGGTGGGATTGGCACGGGCTCGGGTGATGAATCAATCTCTAACGAGCAGGAGTTGAGACCAGTTCAACCGACCTTTGTCCAGGCCGGTCCAGCCGGCCTAACTGCTGGCTGGTTCAGCCACAACTGGATGCGGGAGTTACCGCGTCAGTAGCGGGAAAAGCCTAGATGCCTCGTGTTAAGAAGTCTCTTAACATCATAAAATCAACAAAACTAAAGTCTCAAAACAGCCCAACAACACATAAATAGACTTCTAGTAGAAATAGCCCTAATTAGAAATAAAGAAATAGGAAAATAATATGAATTATGAAGCAAAAATAGAAGCAGGAAATAAATAAAAACGGCAAGATGGTTGTAGAAATCTCAAACCGGTTAGGACTTGCCCGTTCGGTTATCCTGGATTGCGGGAGCTCCGTTTCCGCCGGTATTGCGGAAATCCTGCTATCTGGATTGCAGGTTCCGCAACTCGTTGCTTGCTCCGGTATGAATAAGAGGGTCGAATGTGTCTTCAAACATTCCATAATCCACAATTTTCTTTTGCATGCCACTTCTCTAATTATGTACAAAACTAAATATTTTTTTTTTTGGATGTTCATTAATTTTCATTTGATTTGAGGGTGATTTGGAAGCAATGGTTAGACTGTCTTCATTGCAATGTGAAGTTTGCGGGGTTCATTTATGAAAACGTTCTTTCAATAATGCAGAGGTGAAGCTGCACACATCAATGCCTCACTATATTAATATTTTATTGTAATCATGCACTGAGCTGATATTTTTCATTTCATTCTTATTGAGAAAAAGTTTGTATGTGCATAATCGCTAACCCATCGTTTCAAGGCTTCCATTTATCCAGTTTTCCCTGCTTGGGAAAATTTAATACGCAGCATTTTGATACATACCACACAATTTATGTGTATTTACATATCTAACACTTAAAGTTTACTTTCTATATTTACAACACCCAAATTATTCATATAATAAAAAATACAATCATTTTAACTTTTAAAACGTGAAATATACATTTTCAGGCATAGGTAAGGTGGCATGTATGTAAAAATTGAAGTTTTGTTGTTACATATGTAAAGGCATAGGAATTGAGTGGAATGCATGTAAATTTTCCTTATAATATTCATATGCCATGTACGTTATGCTAGTTGGTTCTGCTTCAGATGCTATGCTGTTAAGTTTGATTTTAATCACGCTACATTGATGTCAACAGGTATGCTCTTCAATGGGAGTCCAAGAATCTGATTGCTGTCAGCACTGCCATTCAGGATTGGCTTACTTCAAGTAAACTGCCAGACATATTTACTTTAAATGTTCCGTTTTGCTACTTCTAATTGCATCGTTGCAATGCCATTTCTGTGTCTTTTTACGCAGCCTTGACAAGGGAGCTGATGAAGCGGGGTGCCATGTTGACAGTTCTTAATTCACTTGTTATTGCCTTGGCATGGCCAGCTGCATTACTTTCAGCCACCGATTTCATAGACAGCAAATGGACAATTGCTATTGATAGGTGCTATAACAGCTCCTTTATGATTAGAGTTCACCTTTGGCTTTAATTTTTTTTTGGTATGAAGACATGCTGGTTCACTCTGTTATGTTGATGTTTTTATTTGTGAGTGGTATTTAGCAATACCGTACCTGCGCGCACACACACGCACACACGTTAAGCATCCCCTTTTCTATGGTATACCGCAGCTTGGCAATGTTTTTGCATTTTCTCTTGGGGACTGGAGTTTGTGGGTTCATCCTTCCAGTTAACAAGAAATTTTTTGCATAAACAGTTGTTGATTAGTGTCAATTTTTCCCAGATCAGACAAGGCAGGAAAGCTTCTTGCCGAGACTTTGATGAAGGGGCTACAAGGAAATAGGCCGGTGACACTTATTGGTTTTTCTTTAGGAGCAAGGGTTATATTTAAGTGCTTACAACAGCTTGCTGAATCTGGAGAAAATGGTAATTTTTTATATTTCTTAATCTCAATCATTTATACTGTTTAAATGCACAATGACGAAGCAAGAAAAAAAAATCTGTATTTTATGCATCTGAAGGACTTATAGAAAGAGTCGTTCTCCTTGGGGCGCCGATCAAGCTCAATGATGAAGAATGGGCTGCTGCGAGAAAGGTATCAATAGGTTTTTGGTTTACTTTTTCATCTTGGTCCTCAACCCATCTATTCAAGCATACGTGGAAACAACATTAGTATATTTACAACATATTATGTAAATAATTTGATGGACGATATGCTCAAATCACTTTGTATGATGTCCATGAGAAGATAATTGTGGTTGAAACTTGAAACTTACTAGTCAACATAAAATTAAAATTGATTCACTTCAACTCAAGGCATGCTTGCTCAAAATTAGTTCAATTCAGCTAAAATTCAGCTCAATGTTTATTTATATGTACATTTATTACTCATAGGGGGAGAATTACTATTTTTTCATCAATCTATTTGATACTTGCAGATTGAAATTTAGAAAATAGTGTTTTTTAGCATAACTTAATGGTCTTAAATAAACTCAAAACTTTACCCAAGATCAATCATTTTTGAGTTGACTAAAACTTGAGTTGAGCCGAATTAGAAGTGTTCGAACCTGAATTAGGGCTGGCTGCCCAAACATTAGTCATCATCGCTTTTCAAATTTTTGAAATTGAAGCTTCTTCAAATTTGGTTTTGATAACATAGTTTGAAATCTTTTCCTCTTCAGTTATTACCTGAATGACCAAGTGTTCTAATCACTTTCCTCGTGATAATAGCATCCAAGCGCTTCCTTAATTTGTGATTTAGAACAACATTAAGTTCNTTGATAACATAGTTTGAAATCTTTTCCTCTTCAGTTATTACCTGAATGACCAAATGTTCTAATCACTTTCCTTGTGATAATAGCATCCAAGCGCTTCCTTAATTTGTGATTTAGAGCAACATTAAGTTCTTTCATAAAGTAATTAATTGGTAAATTTATTTAAATTTACCCCCAAATTAAAATATCAAGAAAAATTGTCATCCAGCTATCTTTACAGCTCACAAAGGAAAAGNAGTTCTTTCATAAGGTAATTAATTGGTAAATTTATTTAAATTTACCCCCAAATTAAAATATCAGAAAAAAATTGTCATCCAGCTATCTTTACAGCTCACAAAGGAAAAAACACAACTGATAAATGTATTGCATTGGTTTTTGTACAGTACAATGAGTGCCGCAAATCTCTCTTCATTTGCTTAAATCAAGCATAATATATTATTTTGTTGCTATAGGTGAAGCCTAGTAACTTATAACTTCTATTCCTCATTCAATTAGAATTAAACTAGTGTTTATATGGTAAACTTGTCTAAGCCTTCTTTTTTGATTGCACCAAAGTTTCACCTTAGAACTATTATGCGGGAAACAAGTGCTTGATATTGTTATACTATTCATTTAGTCTAGTTGATTGCTAGATTTATTTTCACTATTATTTTTCAGATGGTTGCTGGGAGATTCATAAATGTATATTCCACAAATGACTGGATCCTTGGAGTGACTTTTCGTGCCAGGTATTCTTCAATTTAATTACAACTACACAACACTTTTCACCAAAATGAAAAATTCTTAGGGTGCTTTGATGATTCCCATTTTTCTATTGTGCAGTCTAATCACCCAAGGTTTGGCTGGTATTCAAGCCGTTGTCGTGCCTGGAATTGAGAATGTAATCTCATTATTCTTATATCATTATATACTTTGTTGTACTATATGCTATTTTTCTCAATATTCAAGCTGAATGATTCGCATTGCTTGTTATATCAGGTAGATGTTACTGAAATAATTGATGGTCATTCTTCATATTTGTCTGCCGTCCCCAAAATCCTTGAGCAGCTTGAACTTGATACCTGTTATGGCGTGTTTTCCTATCCTCCCCAGCTTTCTGATTAGCAATGGAGTCAAGAATAGTTCATCTTCTGTGCCCGTTTTTTCAGTTCAAGTTTGCTACTGTTGGCATATTTTATTCATTTTGATTACTAACTGTACATAACCTTTTAATATAATTGTCGCCGGGTAAATGAAATTTTCATCTTCTTATATTTTATGAGTCTATGTCGGACGACGACTTAATTTCTTATATAGGTGATTGTAAAATTGTTGTGAGTAAATAATTTGTTAAAAAATTGTTGAGCATTGTAAGTATTTTATTTTTTTGAAAAAGTCCGACAACAGATTTTTTATAATTGTCGAGGATTAACGAATTTGATTGTTAAAAGTAGATTCCCAGCATAGAAATATATGAAACAAATAAGAAAGCAATTAGCTAAACAGAAATAGAAAATCTGCTCTAAACAGATAATATTTTAAATTGTTGAGAGATGTATTTATTCATGTTGGTTGTCTTCTGATAGTTGTTAGTGGTTAGTATTTGTTATGTTGATTTTCTCGAGTTTTGTTTACAATTACGTGCAATGTTATCAGAAACAACAAGCCTGAATTAAAACAAAACAGAAACAGCAGTGTGCAAGGTTTGTATGGTGAGCAGCAGAGCTTCAGCTTGTTTTAATAATGTTTAGTTTAACAAGTCTGAACACCCTTTTTTTGGTGAGATTTATGTTGTTTGCTTGTTAGACTAAGCATCTGTAATTTTTTTTTTTTATGTTCTTGAAATAAAATTATAATTAAGCAAATTGTTAAAAGGCACTTATTTTTTTAATGTTTATTAATGAACAGAGAAATACAGAGAGCTGAATGTAGAATATAAAACCCAATGGAGAAGATTCATGCCTGAGCTCTGAGTAGTCTATTCTTAATTAATACATACATGCTATTCATCCTCTATATATACAGAGGTGAAGATGGTTTTTGAATACATAAAGTATCTTGCAGCCATCTGGAGTTGGTTAGGATTTCAAATATTGTTCCCATAGTGTGTGAGTGTAATGTGGTCCTCTGCTCCATTACCGATAGGTGATGATGGTTAAGAACCCCCTTCAAGTGGAGGAGTTTTGCCAATGACTTGAAGCTTGGACTTGAGGAGATTGAACCATTGCTTGTGCATGGATTTGGTGAAGATTTGTGCTAGTTTATCTTCGGTATGAATGTAATGCAGTTGGAGTGTCGGCTTGAAGATTTTCGTGAATGAAGTGATAATTAATCTCGATATGTTTGGTGCGTGTAGGGAATTCTTGATTGTTTGCAATGCGCATTGCGGAGACATCACAAAATAGATTGGATTGAGACTTTTGGGCATCTCCCAAATCATTCAATAATCTGAGCCATATAAGATCAATTGTAGAGGTTGCTAATGCCCGATATTTGGCTGTAGTTGATAAGCATGCAACAGTTGTTTGTTTTTTGACGGGCCATGAGATAGGCGTATTACCCAAAAATGTGTAGAAATCGGTAACTGATTTCCTATCTAATGAGTCGCTGACCCAATCGGCATCGGAGTATGTTTGAAGGATGGGTGGAGCGCAAGAGATGCGAAGACCAAAATCCATTGTGCCCTTTAATTATCGTAGGAGAGGTTTGAGAAGTTGATTGTGATATAACATCGGTTGATGCATATGTTGGCATAGAAAATTGACAGCAAACACAATGACCTGTCTAGTAATTTTCAAGCACTGAAGGGCACCTGTAATTTGTATGTATTCGGTGTGGTTAGCGAGGGGTTCATCATAGGTAGAGTTATCATACCTCTTAGCTGGTAGCGAAGTGGAGACTGGGTTGGAATTAAGCATGGATGTATCTTGGAGGATCTTCAGTAAGTATTGATGCTGATGTAGCATGGTGCACTCATTTACGTTGAAGTAGAGAGAGTGGCAAATCATTCATGGGGCGATTGTTTCAAGTTGTATAGCGCTTTCTTGAGGATACATAATGATCGGAAAATTGAGGGTCTTTGGAGCCAAAGGGTTGTTGCATATACACAATGTCTTGAAGATGTACATGTAAAATTGTGTTCACGACATTGATCGAGTTGGAATAAAGGCCAATTGTTGTTGAAGTCTAGGGTAAATATGGTGCGAAGTATGGTCATCTTAGCAACCAGGCTAAAGGTCTCATAATAGTTAATATCAAATTCTTGTTTATAGCCCAGTGCAACCATGCGGGCTTTGTATCAAGCAATCGTTCCATCGGGATTGTATTTGGTGGAGTAAGTCCAATGACAACCAAGAATAGTCTAATATGGAGGTGGGGGAACCAATTTCCATATAGCTTGAGAGTGAAGTAATCTTGATTCTCTTTATATATGTCAAATGTGATGTATGTGATTATATTCTTAATTTTCTTAATTATACTTCTTACTTTGTAACGACACCAAAAACTTGATACCGAGAAAAAGCTAGGTAAAATCTTGACTTCGAAGCAAATACAAATACATTTATAATATTTAAATATAGGATACTATACAAGTATACATATCATTATCAAGTAATATAAGATTTTTTGATTAAGCCCCGAATATCGAACCCACAGAAAAAAATACAATATGCACTTTACAAAACAGAAGAAATTAGATAAGAAAATCTACTTAGCAAAATATTCTTACATAAACCCTAGATGCTATAATAGAAATGAAAATTCGATTCTTTTTGTAATTTTATATTTGCAAGATAAAGGCAATATAAATAAAATATTTTTTTTCTTATCATGAATCAATAACAAATATATGATTTCTGTTGTGGAAGTATTCTAATTGTGTTGTGCCAAATAGGAGCAATAATATTCTTTACCCTTACTAAAGATGCTATAAAGAATATCGGTTAATCTATAGTTTGAATAATCTTGAAGACGAGTTAGGTAAGGAAGATACTAGCTCTCACCCTAGAGTTCTCTCTTCTCCCTCCACCTAGGGGCTAATATCTCGTATCAAAATCAAAAACTATAAACCAAATTGGGGGTTTTAGTCTGTCACTCTAAACTCCTCTAATTCTACACCCTTAAAATTTTATTTCCCTATTTATTTGCACTCAACCCCATGAACTACATTCTCATTCATGAACTCAAATGTGATTCTTACCATTTGTTGTTTGAGACAATACCATCTCAGATCTTACATATTCTCACAACAGGTATTAACATCTTAATTGGCCAAATCAAGAAGTAAATAAAGTACAAAGTTTTAAAATCATCACAACTTCTTCCAACATTAAAGAGTAATACTTTACACAACTTCCCTCCAATACTTAATCACTAATCATTTTAAGGAAAAAAATAAAGAAAACTACTCAGAATTCATTGAGAAAACACAACCACACTTGAGTTTGAAAATAGAAATCATGCACACAAACAAGAAGTCTAAATTAAAACCAAATGTAGTTACAAGGATAAAAACTTATATCAAACCCTCTCCACCAAAGTTTTAAAGTTCTTTTGAATCTCTTCCTTCACTTACAATACAAAATACAACTCAAAATAAAAAGAAAAGTGGGCGGCGACGACGACGATGACGTATGTGGTGGTTGACACTGGACCGGTCTGGATGGATTCTCTCTTTTATGGATGATCCAAGTCTTCTTTTATAATTTTTCAAAAGGTGCGCTGGTGTCTCTTCAAAATGTGTCTCTATTCAATGAGTCTTCTAAAAGTAGTCTCAGTTCAAAAGCCAATTGAATGAATTTTCATATTCATTAACTATTTCCCACGTTTTCACCAAGGGTTGCTTCAAACACCTCTTCAAAAATTTGTCCAAATTCAATGAATCATCAAATAAATGCTTTTGGCACTTAAGAGCAGGGTACCTGTCTTTTAGGCATGACTCTTTCTGTTTAACTGGCACATAAGCGCTAGTCTTGAGCGCTTAGGCGTTTCAGTTCATTCTTGCACCTTCTTCATTTTCGATCCAAATTTTATCCTTTTTCTCTCCTTTTACCTTTTTTCATCCATTTGATTGTACGTGAAAGAAAAACACACAAATGCCTTTCATTAAAGTGCAATATTTTAAAAATAAGTATAAAAATATGTATATAAAGATTATATATTTTAGGTGTATCAAAATCCCCCAAACTTAAAATGTTACTTATCATCAAGTGACACTCTAATCTTTTAAAAAAACAAATAAGTAGATTATGTATATGAGTTTCATTAGGGTGTTCTAAAATTTTGATGTAGAAATATAATTGTCCAATTTAGAAAAAAACTTTAGTAAATGAGACCAAATTAGAGTTTAGAAGTTCTTAATGTAAAGAAGTTTGAGAATATGAGTTCTTATCTAGTTCAGAAATATTGTAAATTCTTCAAATATAGAGTTTAGATATTCTATCTTCTCCACTTAAAAATTTTTATTTAAGAATAATTATACTTACTATATTATATTCTTAAGCTCAAGAGTTTCTTAAGTCTTATATTTTAAAAAGATGAGATGTGGAACCAATTTTTGATTAGGCACTAATTCTCAAGCTTCTCCTTCCTTTTTCAACTTTTCTTTTTTTTTCTTTTTTTATTTTCTTTTTCTTTTTCTTTTTCTTTTTTTTCCTTTACTTTTACTTTTTCTTTTTCTAGCAATGTTTACTATATCTAGATAGTTCTTTAATGATTTTGAATTCCACTTTTCCTTGCCTAAAACAAAGAGTTGAAATATTTTCTTTACTTAGAAACATAATAATAGTTTTTGAAAATTACTTTGAATAAAAGAAATTAAGTTTTGAAAATAAAAGTCTTGTTTTTCTACATTTTTCAAAAATACAATTTCTCCTACTAAAGATAGTTACACAATATTTATCATTTCATACTAAAAGATTTTTAACTTTAAGCTTTTCTTCATTACTATAGGTTTAAACTAATTCTCTTACTTATTTCTATATTCAAAATTTTACTTCCCTATTATAACTTCATAAACATGATTATTTTTCTTCAAATTAAAATCAAATTTATTTGAAGTACATTTGCGAACAAATAAACTTCAAGTTTTTAGTAAGTTTTTCATCCCCCACGCCTCANGGGGGGGGGGGGGATGATTAGGATTTGGTGGAATTTCTTTTTGTAATTTTTTATTTACGATAGAAAATACAAATCCCTGAATGTTGAGGGTTTGTTGGGCAATATCAGATCATACCTAGGTTTCCTAGAAGGTATTCAGGAAGTTAATTTAGCAAGGATATGGTTGTGGAATGACAAGGGAAACTAATAGGCGATTTCGACGGCGTTTGGAAGGGAATAAGCGTTGTTCGACTGCTGTCTTGGCTGAAAACAAAGTTCAACCTTGAATGGGCAAGAAATGGACATTGAGGGGATCCATTACCTGTTCTTGGGGAAGCTAGAAACACAACATTTGCAAGAGAAGAGGGTACGCCACTCTGAAATGCATAAATTAGAGAAGAAGTGGTATTGGAGAAAAAAAAACCCAAACCACAAGAACAACTTTTATTATTAGGGAAATAGGGTTATACCACACATAAACTGAAAATAACATCAATAGCACATAAAACAACACAACAAACATCTCGATAGTGCATCACAAGGGCGGTGAAGTTGCTAGTTGGATTGGGATGACTAGCAGGGGTATCAGCAACAAAAGTGAGGTGAGAAAACTGCAGGAACAGTTAGACGGTTGGTTGTCTTGTGCAGCTATAACTTGAAATTATGGCAGAAACAATAGGAGCAGCAAATGTTAGCTGTCTTGAGGCCGCGACAGCAAAGATGGGTGGGTCGGCAATGATGTGGCAAAGATGCGGGCTATTTGGGGGTAGCAGGAAGGTGCTGGACAGCAAGACAGACTGTTGGAAACAGGAACAAGGAAGATAAAATCACCACCGGGGAGAGATATATAGTTGGAGCACCACGCTAACCATCAGATACAACCCTCAAGGGGGAAGAAGAATCTACATAGGAAATCTGAAAGAAGATACACAAAAACTTCCAAAACCTAGGGCAGCCAACATACATATAAATAGGAGAGAGATAAAATAGGAAGGAGTTACCTCATGGCAAGGTTCAAATAGGAAGTGGAGGGAAGCTTTCCAAGGCCTCAAAATAGAAAGAGGAGAAAAGTAGGGGTGGGATTGGCACAGGCTCGGGTGATGAATCAATCTCTAACGAGCAGGAGTTGAGACCAGTTCAGCCGACCTCTGTCCAGGCCGGTCCAGCCGGCCTAACTGCTGGCTGGTTCAGCCACAACTGGATGCGGGAGTTACCGCGTCAGTAGCGGGAAAAGCCTAGATGCCTCGTGTTAAGAAGTCTCTTAACATCATAAAATCAACAAAACTAAAGTTTCAAAACAGCCCAACAACACATAAATAGACTTCTAATAGAAATAGGCCTAATTAGAAATAAAGAAATAGGAAAATAATATGAATTATGAAGCAAAAATAGAAGTAGGAAATAAATAAAAACGGCAAGATGGTTGTAGAAATCTCAAACCAGTTAGGAACTTGCCCATTCGGTTATCCTGGATTGCGGGAGTTCCGTTTCCGCCGGTATTGCGGAAATCCCGCTATCGGGATTGCAGGTTCCGCAACTCGTTGCTTTCTCTGGGGATTGCAGGTTCCGCAACTCGTTGCTTTCTCTGGTATGAATAAGAGGGTCGAATGTGTCTTCAAACATTCCATAATCCACAATTTTCTTTTGAATGCCACTACTCTAATCATGTACAAAACTAAATTTTTTTTTTCCAATGTTCATTAATTTTCATTTGATTTGAGGGTGATCTGGAAGCAATGGTTAGACTGTCTCCATTGCAATGTGAAGTTTGCGGGCTTCATTTATGAAAACGTTCTTTCAATAATGCAGAGGTGAAGCTGCACACATCAATGCCTCCCTATATTAATAAATATTGTAAGCTCATGCACTGAGCTGATAATTTTCATTTCATTCTTATTGAGAAAAAGTTTGTATGTGCATAATCGCTAACCCATCGTTTCAAGGCTTCCATTTATCCAGTTTTCCCTGCTTGGGAATATTTAATACGCAGCATTTTGATACATACCACACAATTTATGTGTATTTACATATCTAACACTTAAAGTTTACTTTTTATATTTACAACACCCAAATTATTCATATAATAAAAAATACAATCATTTTAACTTTTAAAACGTGAAATATACCTTTTCATGCATAGGTAAGGTGGCATGTATGTAAAAATTGAAGTTTTGTTGTTACATATGTAAAGGCATAGGAATTGAGTGGAATGCATGTAAATTTTCCTTATAATATTCATATGCCATGTACGTTATGCTAGTTGGTTCTGCTTCAGATGCTATGCTGTTAAGTTTGATTTTAATCACGCTACATTGATGTCAACAGGTATGCTCTTCAATGGGAGTCCAAGAATCTGATTGCTGTCAGCACTGCCATTCAGGATTGGCTTACTTCAAGTAAACTGCCAGACATATTTACTTTAAATGTTCCGTTTTGCTACTTCTAATTGCATCGTTGCAATGCCATTTCTGTGTCTTTTTACGCAGCCTTGACAAGGGAGCTGATGAAGCGGGGTGCCATGTTGACAGTTCTTAATTCACTTGTTATTGCCTTGGCATGGCCAGCTGCATTACTTTCAGCCACCGATTTCATAGACAGCAAATGGACAATTGCTATTGATAGGTGCTATAACAGCTCCTTTATGATTAGAGTTCACCTTTGGCTTTAATTTTTTTTTGGTATGAAGACATGCTGGTTCACTCTGTTATGTTGATGTTTTTATTTGTGAGTGGTATTTAGCAATACCGTACCTGCGCGCACACACACGCACACACGTTAAACATCCCCTTTTCTATGGTATACCGCAGCTTGGCAATGTTTTTGCATTTTCTCTTGGGGACTGGAGTTTGTGGGTTCATCCTTCCAGTTAACAAGAAATTTTTTGCATAAACGGTCGTTGATTAGTGTCAATTTTTCCCAGATCAGACAAGGCAGGAAAGCTTCTTGCCGAGACTTTGATGAAGGGGCTACAAGGAAATAGGCCCGTGACACTTATTGGTTTTTCTTTAGGAGCAAGGGTTATATTTAAGTGCTTACAACAGCTTGCTGAATCTGGAGAAAATGGTAATTTTTTATATTTCTTAATCTCAATCATTTATACTGTTTAAATGCACAATGACGAAGCAAGAAAAAAAAATCTGTATTTTATGCATCTGAAGGACTTATAGAAAGAGTCGTTCTCCTTGGGGCGCCGATCAAGCTCAATGATGAAGAATGGGCTGCTGCGAGAAAGGTATCAATAGGTTTTTGGTTTACTTTTTCATCTTGGTCCTCAACCCATCTATTCAAGCATACGTGCAAACAACATTAGTATATTTACAACATATTATGTAAATAATTTGATGGACGATATGCTCAAATCACTTTGTATGATGTCCATGAGAAGATAATTGTGGTTGAAACTTGAAACTTACTAGTCAACATAAAATTAAAATTGATTCACTTCAACTCAAGGCATGCTTGCTCAAAATTAGTTCAATTCAGCTAAAATTCAGCTCAATGTTTATTTATATGTACATTTATTACTCATAGGGGGAGAATTACTATTTTTTCATCAATCTATTTGATACTTGCAGATTGAAATTTAGAAAATAGTGTTTTTTAGCATAACTTAATGGTCTTAAATAAACTCAAAACTTTACCCAAGATCAATCATTTTTGAGTTGACTAAAACTTGAGTTGAGCCGAATTAGAAGTGTTCGAACCTGAATTAGGGCTGGCTGCCCAAACATTAGTCATCATCGCTTTTCAAAATTTTGAAATTGAAGCTTCTTCAAATTTGGTTTTGATAACATAGTTTGAAATCTTTTCCTCTTCAGTTATTACCTGAATGACCAAGTGTTCTAATCACTTTCCTCGTGATAATAGCATCCAAGCGCTTCCTTAATTTGTGATTTAGAACAACATTAAGTTCTTTCATAAGGTAATTAATTGGTAAATTTATTTAAATTTACCCCCAAATTAAAATATCAGAAAAAAATTGTCATCCAGCTATCTTTACAGCTCACAAAGGAAAAAACACAACTGATAAATGTATTGCATTGGTTTTTGTACAGTACAATGAGTGCCGCAAATCTCTCTTCATTTGCTTAAATCAAGCATAATATATTATTTTGTTGCTATAGGTGAAGCCTAGTAACTTATAACTTCTATTCCTCATTCAATTAGAATTAAACTAGTGTTTATATGGTAATCTTGTCTAAGCCTTCTTTTTTGATTGCACCAAAGTTTCACCTTAGAACTATTATGCGGGAAACAAGTGCTTGATATTGTTATACTATTCATTTAGTCTAGTTGATTGCTAGATTTATTTTCACTATTATTTTTCAGATGGTTGCTGGGAGATTCATAAATGTATATTCCACAAATGACTGGATCCTTGGAGTGACTTTTCGTGCCAGGTATTCTTCAATTTAATTACAACTACACAACACTTTTCACCAAAATGAAAAATTCTTAGGGTGCTTTGATGATTCCCATTTTTCTATTGTGCAGTCTAATCACCCAAGGTTTGGCTGGTATTCAAGCCGTTGTCGTGCCTGGAATTGAGAATGTAATCTCATTATTCTTATATCATTATATACTTTGTTGTACTATATGCTATTTTTCTCAATATTCAAGCTGAATGATTCGCATTGCTTGTTATATCAGGTAGATGTTACTGAAATAATTGATGGTCATTCTTCATATTTGTCTGCCGTCCCCAAAATCCTTGAGCAGCTTGAACTTGATACCTGCTATGGCATTTTTTCCTATCCTCCCCAGCTTTCTGATTAGCAATGGAGTCAAGAATTGTTTGTCTTCTGTGCCCGTTTTTTCAGTTCAAGTTTGCTACTGTTGGCATATTTTATTCATTTTGATTACTAACTGTACATGACCTTTTAATATAATTGTCGTCGTGTAAATGAAATTTTCATCTTATATTTTATGGGCCTATGTCGGACGACGACTTTAATTTCTTATATAAGTGATTGTAAAATTGTTGTGGGAAGGTAATTTGTTAAAAAATTGTTGAGCATTGGAAGTATTTTATTTTTTTGAAAAAGTCCGACAACAGCTTTTTTATAACTGTCGTGAATTAACGAATTTGATTGTTAAAAGTAAATTCCCAGCATAGAAATATATGAAACAAATAAGAAAGCAATTAGCTAAACAGAAATAAGAAATCTGCTCTAAACAGATAATATTTTAAATTGTTGAGAGATGTATTTATTCATGTTGTTTGTCCTCGGATAGTTGTTAGTGGTTAGTATTTGTTATGTTGATTTTCTCGAGTTTTATTTACAACTACGTGCAATGTTATTAGAAAAAAACAAGCCTGAATTAAAAGAAAACAGAAACAGCAGTCTGCAAGCTTTGTATTATTTACTAGAACACTAACGAAGGACGAGGGGGAGCAGCAGAGCTTCAGTTTGTTTTAATGATGTTTAGTTTAAAATGTCTTTTTATGGTGAGGTTTATTTTGTTTGCTTGTTAGACTAAGCATCTGTAATTTTTTTTTTTATATTTTTGAAAATAAAATAATAATTAAGCAAATTATTAAAAAGGCACTTATTTTTTTTTAATGTTTATTGATAAACAGAGAAATACAGAGAGTAATTGAATGTAGAAGTATCAAACCCAATGGAGAAGATTCATACCTGAGCTCTGAGTGTTGTTATTCTAAATTTCATCAACTAAAACATACATGCTTTTCATCCTATATATTACAGAGGAGAAGATGATTTTATAATATATAAAATATGTTGTTGCCACCTGAAGTTGGTTAGGATTCCAAATATTCTTCCTGAAGGGTGTGAGTGGTAGTGTAGTCCTCCAATGCTCCATTACTAATAAGTGATGATGGTTAAAACTCGCTTTCAAGTTGAGGAGTCTTGCCGATAACTTGAAGCTCAGATTTGAGGGGATTGAACCGTTGCTTGTGCAGGGACTTGGTGAAGATGTGTGCCGGCTGATCTTGGGTATGAATGTAATGTTGTTGGAGAGTGTCGGCCTGAAGATGTTCTTGAATGAAGTGATAACCAATCTCTATATGTTTGGTGCGTGCATGGAATGCTTGATTGTTTGCAATGCGCATTGCGGAGACATCACAAAACAGATTGGATTGAGACTTTTGGGCAACTCCCAATTCATTCAATAGCATCTGAGCCATATAAGATCAATTGAGAGGTTGTTAATGCCCGATATTCGGCTTTAGTTAATAAGCATGCAACAGTTTGTTTCTTGAAGATTCATGAGATAGGCGTATTACCCAAAAGTGTGCAGAAACCGGTAATAGATTTCCTATATGATGAGTCGCCGACCCAATCAGCATCAGAGTATGTTTGAACGATGGGTGGAGCGCAAGAGATGCGAAGAACAAAATCCATTGTGCCCTTTAATTACCGTAAGAGACGTTTGAGAAGTTGATTGTGATATGACATCGGCTGATGCATTTGTTGGCATAGAAAATTGACGGCAAAAGCAATGACCTGTCTAGTAATTTTAAAGTACTGAAGGACACCTGTAATGTCTGTATTCGGTGTGGTTAGCGAGGGGTTCATCAAGGCAGAGTTATCATACCTCTTAGATAGTAGCGGAGTGGAGACTGGGTTGGAATTAACCATGGATGTATGTTGGAGGATCTTCAGTAAGTATTGCTGTTGATGTAGCATCGTGCACTCATTAGAGTGTTTCAGCTGGATGTTGGGAAACTTAGAGACTTCATCTATATGTTTATTTGGAAGCTGGTAATGAGTTGCTTGGTAAGAGAGGTCATGGCAGTTGTATTGTTGTTGATGATGATCAAGTTGTCAACGTAAATGAGGACAAAGATAAGCTCAGTGGGGGTCGAATAAAGCTGTAAGGAGGGGTCAGATTTGGTAATGTGGAATCCACGTTGTATAAAGAAAGTAGAGAGAGTGACAAACCATTCATGGGGTGATTGTTTCAAGTTGTATAGCGCTTTCTTGAGGATACATACATGATCGAAAAACTGAGGGTCTTTGTAGCCAAAGGGTTGCTGCATATACACAATGTCTTGAAGATGTACAAGTAAAAATGTGTTCACGACATCGATCAAGTTGGAATAGAGGCCAATTGTTGTTGAAGTCCAGGGTAAATATGGTGCAAAGTATGGCCATCTTAGCAACCATGCTAAAGGTCTCATAATAGTTAATATCAAATTCTTGTTTATAGCTCTGTGCAACCATGCGGGCTTTGTAGCGAGCAATCGTTCCATCGGGGTTATATTTGGTGGAGTAAGTCCAATGACAACCAAGAATAATATGGTTTGGAGGTGGGGGAACCAATTTCCATGTAGCTCGAGAGTGAAGTGATCCCGATTCTCTTTATATATGTCAAATGCGATGTATGCGATTCTATTCTTAATTTCCTTAATTATACTTCTTACTTTGCAACGACACCAAAAACTTGATCCTGAGCAAAACTAGGCAAAATCTTGACTTCTAAGCAAATAAGAATATATTTATAATATTTAAATATGGGATACTACTTAAGTATACATATCATTATTAAGTAATATAGGACTTTTTGATTAAGGCCCAAATATCGAACCCACAAGAAAAATTACAATATACACTTTACAAAATAGGAGAAATTAGATAACAAAGTTCTACTTAGCAAAATATTTTTATTTAAACTCTAGATGCTATAATAAGAACGAAAGTTCAATTTTTTTTTGTAATTTTATATTTTCAAGATGAAGGCAATATAAATAAAATATTTTTTTTTCTTATCATGAATCAGTAACAAATATAAGAATTCTGTTGTGGAAGTATTCTAATTGTGTTGTGTCAAATATAAGCAATAATATTCTTTACCCTTACTAGAGATGCTATAAAGAACACCGACTAATCTATAGTTTGAATAATATTGAAGACGAGTTAGGTAAGGAAGATACTATCTCTCACTCTAGAGTTCCCTCTTCTCCCTCCACCTGGGGGCTAACATCTCGTGTCAAAACCAAAAACTATAAACCAAATTAGGGGCTTTAACCTGTCACTCTAAAATCCTCTGATTTTATACCCTTCAAAGTTTATTTTCCTATTTATTTGCACTCAACCACATGAACTACATTCTCATTCATGAACTCAAATGTGATTCTTACCATTTGTTGACTGAGACAATACCATCTCGGTTCTTACATGTTCTCACAACAGGTATTAACATCTTAATTGGCCAAATCAAGAAGTAAATGAAGTGCAAGGTTTAAAATCATCACAACTTCTTCCAAAATTAAAGACTAATGCTTCACACAAGTTCCCTCCAATACTTAATCACTTATCATTTTAAGGAAAAAGATAAAGAAAACTACTCAGAATTCATGGAGAAACACAACCAAACTTGAGTTTGAAAATAGAAATCATGTACACAAACAAGAAGTCTAAATTAAAACCAAATGTAGTCACAAAGATAAAAACTTATCTCAAAACCTCTCCACCAAAGTCTTGAAGTTCTTTTGATCTCTTCCTTCACTTATAATACAAAATACAACTCAAAATAAAAAAGAAAAGTGGGCGGCGGCGGCGGCGACGTATGTGGTGATTAGCACTGGATCGGTCTGAATGGATTCTCTCTTCTATGGATGATCCAAGTTTTCTTTTATAATTTTCCAAAAGGTGTCTTAGTGTCTCTTCAAAATGTGTCTCCATTCAATGAATCTTGTAGAAGTTGCCTCCTTTCAAAAGTCAATTGAATGAATTTTTATATCCAATAACTATTTCTCACATTTTCACCAAGGGTTGCTTCAAAAACATCTTAAAAAATTCATCCAAATTCAATGAATAATCAAATAACAACTTTTGGCGCCTAAGCGCGGAGTACCTGGCTCTTAGGCGTGGCTCTCTCAGTTTAACTGGTGCGTAAGCGCCAAACCTGGGCGATACTGGCACTTACGCGCCTCAGTTTATTTTTTCTCCTTCATTTTTACTCCAAATTTGATCTTTTTTTCTTCTTTTACCATTTTTCATCCATTTGATTGTACATAACAGAAAAACACACAACTAACTTTTATTAAAGCGCAATATCTCAAAAAATAAGTATAAAAATGTGTACATAAAGACTCTATATTTTAGTTGTATCAAAATCCCCAAAACTTAAAAATATTACTTATCCTCAAGTGACACTCCAATCTTTTAAAAAACAAATAAGTAGATTCTGTATATGAGTTTCATTAGGATATTCTAAAATTTTAATGTAAAAATATAGTAGTCCAATTTAGAAAAAAACTTTAGTAAATGAGACCAACTTAGAGTTTAGAAGTTTTTAATATAAAGAAGTCTGAAAATATGAGTTCCTATCTAGTTCAGAAATATTGTAAATTCTCCAAATATAGAGTTTAGGCATTCTATCTTCTCCACTTAAAAAATTTTATTTAAGAATAATTATACTTACTATATTATATTCTTAAGCTTAAGAGTTTCTCAATTCTTATATTTTAAAAAGATCAGATGTGAAACCAATTTTTGATTAGACACTAAGCCTTAAGCTTCTCCTCCCCTTTTCAACTTTTCTTTTCTTATCTTTTTTTTTTTTTTCTTTTTCTTTTCTTTTTGTTCTTTTCTTTTTCTTTTTCTTTTTCTGTCAAGGATTACTATATTTGGATAAGCCTTTAATGATTTTGAATTCCACTTTTTTATTTTTTTTTGTTTTTCTTTGTCTTTTTCTGGCAAGGATTACTATATCTGGATAGACCTTTACTATATCTAGATAGACCTTTAATGATTTTGAATTCCACTCTTCCCTTTTTCAACCTTTCTTTTCTTTTCTTTTTTTCTTTTCTTTTTCTGGCAAGGATTACTCCTATAACTCCCTTTAGAGATTTAAAGCTAATTTTGGGCACTTCCAAAGCTCTAGAAGGAACAATCTCGATCCCCATTACTTGGTTGGTTGTTGTGGTGGATCATCCCTTATCCGCAGTCATCACAAAAGTAAAACTCTGTAGAAGAATTTGGGTTTGTACATCTCTCTTCTTCATTGATATTAAACATTTTTATTTCTATAAGTATTGTAATAATTAGAAGGGTAATCAATAAAAATTAGATATCAAGTTTAGAAACTTAATTTAATAAATCCATGAAGTCAACATTCAAAATAAAGTTCCATATCCAATTTTTTTTTTTAAATTGAGAGATATTCCTTATTATAAATTACTTGATCCAAACACAACATAAATCTAGATAAATACACTAAACATGACAATAAGAAGATAAAAGAAATTTCACACATCGATAAAAAATGATTTGTGTCAAGACTTGGCTAGAACAATTAAATCTATTCAACAAAAACTCCCCACCAACTTTGAATAAGGTCAAATGACTATGCTTAGCTTGGTCTAGAAGTACTAGACACCTATCCTTCAGGTCGACCAACTCATTCCATAGGTCATCAAAAGACCTTATCAAATCAATAAATTTATGCTTGAACTTAACCATATGCTGCAAGAGCTCAACTAAACTACCAATTATAGTGGCTCTAAGGGAGTCTCTCAAAAAGCCCTCTCCATATTACTTGAATAGGCAGGCGCCACAACCACCCAATCATCATGGTTCTTGCTTACAATCTTCATCTTGCACACATCCTCAATCACTGAGCAAGCTATTTGGGAGAGTCGCTAAATAACCTATTCCACAACTTGTTCATCCTTCCTTTAAGAACATCTAATGCTACATTCAAGTTCAGCTTACCTACATTCCACGTGTAAGAATATGATCTCATTAGTTTGCTAAAATAAAATAAAAAACATTACAAACAAAATAGAGAGTTGAAATGATACGATATATATCTAACATATTTTTATTTTGATGCATACAATTTACATACCATCGATCTGCATTGATGCAAGAGTTATGATATTTAGGAATCTCAATTATCTCATCAACAACAACAGACAAAATCGTGTCCTTTGACAACTTCCCCACAAGGCTCTAGTTCGAAGAGTTGGATCCTCGAGAAGATTACCCCAGATGAATCAGTTCATAATAGTGGTCCTTGGAGAAATGTTTGAAGAGGTACCTCCTTGAGCAGAGGCAGAACCTTCCTCTGACATCACCACCTTCTTCTTCCTAAAGCTAAATTCCCACTTGCATCTTCCAAGAGCTCAACAGCAGGCATGCTAGTATGTGCCACAATACATTATCCATCCAAATTTCTTGCAATGATGAAGATATTAAGGGCCAAATACAGGCAAAAATAGTAGCAACGAAGCTGAGCTTAACATGGTAGCATCATATTTCTCTATTTATAAGGATTGAAGGATCTAGACTCTGAGGGAGTAATCATGTCATAAATATCATTAAATATATCTGTATTTCAATATTTCTTTATGCTCTTTTTTTGGCTGCAAAATTTTTCAATTGAAAAGAGAATTGAGAATTAAATATGTATCACAAAAAAAAAATCATTTTGGGATAGTAAGAGTCTAAACATGTTTAGTGCGTCTTTTTGCCCAATTCATTATAGAAAGTTCAATGTGCAGCCAAATACGAATAACCAAGTATGAGCAGTCGAGTAAGAGCTAATAAACATTAGCAATCACCCATTAAAGGTCTTTCATACGAGCCAATTTGGAGTAGGACAGACAATCTTATTATCCTTCCAAGGATCACACTATCATCTTTAATCATCCCACAATGCATGAACCTAATCGCTCCAACAATGAGTTAGCCTTAGGGTGAATCTAAAAAGTTGAACATAGGTTGGATGTGACTTGAAAAAATATGTCGATGATAGAAGGCCAAATACAACACCAATAGGAGATAATGCATAAAAAATAATATAGTTTATAATCCCGAGGAAAAACATGACAAACCCAAACAACAATAGATTCCTAGAGATCTTACAATAATCATAATCATCACACATGCATATTTTATAGGAGAAATACCCCTATCTAAAATGAAAAAAAAAATTATGTAAAAGGGATGAATGTTTTTTAACAGTAATTGGGAGAAATAACTGAGCTTTCATCACATATAGAGGTCAAATATTTAACATCACATCAAAAATATAGCTATTATCACTTTTTAAAAGTGAAATACACATTTTCAAGTATAGGTTTAAAACGCCAAAATGATATATATGTATATATAGAAGTTTAGACGTGAGATATGTAACTCATAAGAATTGTGTGCTACATATGTAAATTTCTTATGTATATTCTTACTTATTAAAGAAGTTTTTAATTTATATCTTGGACATTAGAGCTTTTAGAAGATTCCAAAGGATTCATGGGTCACATTTTATATTTTTTTAATTTTTAATTTTTTTTGTTTTATTCAAGGTCTTCTAACTTTCTTTTCCAACATTAGATTTTTGTTGACTTCTATTTATAGTGAGAATTGTGCCTCTAAGAGAAGGATTGGGGAATTCTATAAATACTCCGGTTGCTAATATTAATGAGTTTTGACTCGTAATTGGTGACTTTAATTATATTTTAAAATATATAGACAAACTTGGGAATGTGGTTCCAAATTCCATGCAAGCATATTGATTTTAAATCATGCATTATTGATTTATGATCTTTTTGACCTCCCCAATAGTAGTTAATATTTTAGTTGGTGCAATCAATAATTGTATAATCTTATCAGATACCTACTTGGCATAGCCTGTCGTAATGATCATTAAATGAATACATTCCCTCTTTCACATTAAAGTGATGGAACCTCTTATCTCTGACCGTTCTCTTTTACATATTTGTTTTGACAATGCTTTTAATTCTAAGTGTATATTCATGTATACAAATTACTGGAGTTGTTGTCCTAATTTTCTTAGCATCATTGCTAATACTTGAAGTTATTTTGTGATCAAGGATCCCATATTTGCTCTTTGTTACAAGCTAAACAATATTAGATTTTCCTTCAAGGATTACCGTAAAACTTTTTCAATAACATATATAATGCCATCATTGAGCTCAAAAATGACCAAAAAGATATTATGAACCAATTAAAGAGCCAAACCTTTATAAAGTCCTTTTTGATAAAGCTTTTTTCATTAAAATCAATTGATCAAAGCCACATCTTATGAGCACAAATGGATTAAAAAATGAGTAAAGTATGTTTGTCTTACTAACTAAGAAAGTTATATTAAATTCCCTTACCAAAGAATTAAAATTTGGAGTAACTAGTACTACATCGAAGAAATTTTTTCTATTCACTCATATATTTTCTCTCAATATGGTATTGCTAGATAATCTAATTTATTTTTCTCAGTTTTGCTCAATAACCTTACTAATACCACTAACACATATTTTAAGGATATATTTATTGGACCTAAACTCAATACATGAGAATGTAAAACCCTCATTGAAGCATTCACTAATAATGAAATTAATTGTGCATTATTTAATATTAGAACAAATAAAATCCCCAGATCTAAAGATTTACTTCCAAATTCTTCAAGTTACTTCATCAATTAAAGGACTTTCATGTATTAAGGTGAATAAATATTATTTCGACACATCAAATCTTCTTGATTGGATCAAAATTCTACAATTACTCTGATTCGTAAGATTTCTCATGGCTATTCTCTCAATGACTATAAACATATTTCTTTTTTCAATATTATTCATAAGGTTTTATCCAAACTGCTTGTAGGGATACTTACAATATATTTTTCTAAGCATAATTCAAATTCCCCAAGTTATCTTCATTTTTGGCTATGTTATTATTGATAATATTATTTTAACAACTGAGCTCTTAGATGATTTTGATTCAACTTATTTTGCCAAAATCTTTGCTCTAAAATTGATCTAATGATAGCCTTTAATCGAGTTAACCGTCATTTTCTCTATGAAAAAGTGGAGTCTGAGTTTTCCTTCTTCCTTATTTGATGGATCAAAGTCAACACTACTTAACTTAATATTTTTATTATCATCAATAGTGAGATTCAGGGTAATTTCAAATCTTCATTAGGTTTGAGGCATGGTTGACCACCTTTTTAAAAGCCTATTTGTGATTATTATAGATGTCTTATGTATGCATAAGGAGTCTCACTGTCTCAACTCTAATTATGATGACATAATTTTGAATGGTTGTAGTAGCTCTTATCGAATAAATGTTGATGATGTACTTGTTTATAAATGGCTTGATCATAATTGTAATAATAATAATTTTAAATACTTCAAACTTTTAATATGGTTTCTAATTTATTTTTAAACCATTCCAGTTCTGTAATTTGCTTCTCTAAATCTATTAACATGCTCACTTAATAGCAGATATGTGAAGCCGATGATTATATATTCAAGCCCTTCCCTTGGTATCACTATTAGCTCATCCAAACTTAAAGCTTTTGATCTTCCTAGGATACTGGATAAAATATGACATTAGTTATTTGGATAGAAATAGAAACTTCTTTCATTTGATGGTACTCACTAGTTGATTAAATCAATTATATGGAGTTATTTGTACTATTAATTCTGGTCCATTATCATCCCAAAAGATTTAAGAAAGAAAATTTCATCTATTATAAACAAATTTTTTTTTATCATCATAAAGTTGATAAGAAAATACGTACTGTTCATTAGAACAATACTACTAAAATTACATATTATAGTTGACTGGGACTCACAAATCATGATATTATCAATCTTATATGCAAATCTAAGATTATTTAAAGGCATTATAAGTTTATCTCACAATTTTCTAATTGGTGTCTTAAAACTTATTCTTTGGTTCAAGATTAAGTTTAACATCCATATAATTTAGAAAGCCTTGATACATTTGATAGTTTGAAAAAAATGGTTATGTCTTCTGCAAGTTAATATAATAGCAATCTCCATTTTTTTGTTTCGATTCCTAGCTAAATGGTTTCTCACTTTATAAGTCCATTTTCTCTTGGCTTTGATTCCTTATTCAAACTAAAATTTTTGAATTTAAAAATAACTATCAATGGTTTTTGTTATCAACCTCTACAACTTTGGTGCATTGTGTTCAACTCATACTTAGTATCCCAATTGGGAAAAACCAACATGTTTGCTTTTGGTGGGGCAAAAAGCTTTACTATTTTTGGTGGGGTAAAATTGTTACTCTCATAAATTTGTTTACTCTTTTATTATAAGGAATTTCTCAAAATGTATTGGAGTAAATATATCTGGTTTATAAGGCATTCTACTAAATTTATTAACAGTATGGAGAATACTCATTAAGGATCAAAGAACCAAATGATGCTAATTTCAGTAGAGGACTTCTTGTTAATCAACATTGTGTCTTTTGTCACACTATGTTGGAATCTCATTCTCACTGGCTTTTTTGAGTGCCCTCAATCTCATCCATTACTTAAAAGGATGCATTCCTAAATGAAAATTCTTCTTTTTTGGAGGCAATTTGCTTCAAATTCTCACTCATTCTGATACGTTTACAAGCAAAATAACTAAAAGATGGAAATGAATAGCAGAGTTTTCAAGAATACCATCACTCATTTTGATGTACTTATACAAAATGTGCATTTTACTATCAGAGAAAAATGAAAAAAAAAACTATCTTAAAGTGTGGAATCTTATAGCAAATTAGCAGATTATACATTATAACTTATCTAATATTCAGCTGCTTTTGTTATTTACTTTGTGTTCCTTTTTGTATATATGTTCATTTTTCATGAAAATATATATTCTTTTTTGGCTTTGTAATTGTGAACTATAATAAAATCCAACAATATTAATGCGTTCGACTGATTATCTAGACATTCATCTTTGTTTGTTGCCCATGATTAGAATATAGTCATTTTGGCCTATACTTTGCACTTGTCGGTTATATGTCTATTATAATGTATGCGACTTTGCCTTTATATTTGATTCTAATTTCTCTGTATGAAGCTTCAAGCTGATTTTATATTTGGCTGTTCTTAGTGACGCCTTTACTTCTTGTTTGTCTCTAACTTGTGTTGCCCCTTCTAAGCTGAGTAAATACTCTTTGGCCATCTACTCATCACTGGAGCTTGCAAATTCATTGATTGTTTGTGTTTGTTTTCAATTGTTTTGTAGGGAGCCATAGCTTATTGAACTGAGATTTAAATCTTTTAAAGATCTTTTTTTTTTTAATTATTCTCTTCTCATAAGTTAATTTTTCACTAGTTTATTTTTGGGTTTACAGTCTTTAGCAATTTTACTTGTCTTTTCACAGTCCCATTGGTCATCCTACTTTCTTTTAAGATAACAATTTTGAAAATTAAGGAATAGAGTGGGCGAAAACCTCATTAACTTTTCTTCATATATTCATCACCATAAAAACTATTAGATATCGGATGTTCCAAATATATATGTTTTGCCCGTTAGACTACAAGTGAATTTGGGGCGGCGGTACAATGGCAGTGTGATGCCTCACTATAGTTTTTTTATTTGGCAAAACTGCATTTTACCTAACAGTTACGTTTTCCCACCAGATCTGACTATCTATGATGGCTGCTAGAAAGTAACGGTTTGATTCTTCCAAAAAAAAATTTTTTTTTGTAATAGTCACCGTAGCTTTTTGAATATCAGCTGAACAAGAAACTGTTTCACAACTGCTTCTTCAAACAACTGCAGCTGTCCCAAACAGTCCTTACCTTATTTCATTAGTGATATGCAAACGTCTATCAAAAAATTCACCATTACAATATTTTTCTTTTATTCAACATTACAATATTTTTCTTTTATTCAACAGGCCTATGAAACCAGAATAAAACAAGTACGCCACATCAAACATGGAAACATGACGAATTTTTTTAAAAAATATTTAGCCAAAAACTGCACGCGACTCCTGGCATATGCACCTTGATGATCCAGATGAGTGTAATTATCAACCGCGGCCATATGAGAAGGAAATCTTATAAAAGTCTAAACTTTGACATGAGTAAAAAATATTTGTTACTGTTATAAATATGGAAGAATATAATTAACTACACCGACAAAAAAATAATATAAAATCTAGATCTAACATTAAAATTCTTCAAAATTATAGCCACGAGCGCACACCTCCCATGTGACAGATCCTAATAACTATGCAAATGATAATGACAACCACAGTACCACATATATTGCATCACCATCCTTACGATACTTTCAACATTTAAAGTTCAATAAAGAACTCCAACTTTATTCTTAAAGCTCAATCATCAAAAAGTACCTTTTTGGCCCACTCACAGATCCTATATTTATTTCATAAAGCACTCAATTTTCCCAAAAAAAACCAATTGGTCCTCAACTTCGTTTCATACTCAGATGCTTGGATGGACAAGTAATACACATATAATNCTAAGCTGAATAAATACTCTTTGGCCATCTACTCATCACTGGAGCTTGCAAATTCATTGATTGTTTGTGTTTATTTTCAATTGTTTTGTAGGGAGCCATAGCTTATTGAACTGAGATTTAAATCTTTTAAAGATCTTTTTTTTGAATTATTCTCTTCTCATAAGTTAATTTTTTTACTAGTTTATTTTTGGGTTTACAGTCTTTTGCAATTTTACTTGTCTTTTCACAGTCCCATTAGACACCTACTTTCTTTTAAGATAACAATTTTCAAAATTAAGGAATAGAATGGGCGAAAACCTCATTAACTTTTCTTCATATATTCATCACCATAAAAACTATTAGATATTGGATGCTCCAAATATATGCGTTTTGCCCGTTAGACTACAAGTAAATTTGAGGCGGTGGTACAGTGGCTGTGTGATGCCTCACGACAATTTTTTTATTTGGCAAAACTGCATCCTATCAGATTTGACTATCTGTGATGACTGCTAGAAAGTTGTAGTTTGATTCTTCCAAAAAGAAAATATTTTTGTAATAGTCACCGTAACTTTTTGAAGAGCAGCTGAACAAGAAACTGTTTCACAACTGCTTCAAACAACTGCAGCTGTCCCAAACAGACCCTACCTTATTACCTTATTTCATTAGTGATATGCAAAGGTCTATCAAAAAATTCACCATTACAATATGTTTCCTTTATTCAACAGGCCTATGAAACCAGAATAAAACAAGTACGCCACATCAAACATGGAAACATGACGAATTTTTTTAAAAAATATTTAGCCAAAAACTGCATGCGACTCCTGGAACATGCACCATGATGATCAAGATGAGTGTAATTATCAACCGCGGCCATATGAGAAGGAAATTTTATAAAAGTCTAAACTTTGACATGAGTAAAAAATATTTGTTACTGCTATAAATATGGAAGAATATAATTAACTACACCGACAAAAAAATAATATAAAATCTAGATCTAACATTAAAAATCTTCAAAATTATAGCCACGAGCGCAAACCTCCCATGTGACAGATCCTAATAACCATGCAAATGATAATGACAACCACAGTACCACATATATTGCATCACCATCCTTACGATACTTCCAACATTTAAAGTTCAATAAAGAACTTCAATTTTATTCTTAAAGCTCAATCATCAAAAAGTACCCTTTTGGCCCACTCACAGATCCTACATTTATTTCATAAAGCACTCAATTTTTCCCAAAAAAAAAAAACGATTGGTCCTTAACTTTGTTTCATACTCAGATGCTTGGATGGACAAATAATACACATATAACTTCAAGTCTGAATCTAACCAGTTTGAATTTTCACAGTACATAAAGCACTCAGATCTCCTAAAGTTCCTACAGGAAAAGCAAATCAACAACCTCCAAAATTATTACTTTTCCACAGCCACAAAGCAATTAACCACCACCCTCTCACATGCTAACATTTCCTTCTGTTTACAAGCGACCCTTCTGCTTTCAGGGTTTCTAAAGAATCATAAAATCTTCAGTTAAAAGCAACAGAAGCCCAAAAATGAAAAATAATCAAAAAAGTAAGAAGCTTGAATGGGAACAAACAAGCAGAAATAGCATTACAATACCTACACAGATTGATAAATCTATCNGATCTCCTAAAGTTCCTACAGGAAAAGCAAATCAACAACCTCCAAAATTATTACTTTTCCACAGCCACAAAGCAATTAACCACCACCCTCTCACATGCTAACATTTCCTTCTGTTTACAAGCGACCCTTCTGCTTTCAGGGTTTCTAAAGAATCATAAAATCTTCAGTTAAAAGCAACAGAAGCCCAAAAATGAAAAATAATCAAAAAAGTAAGAAGCTTGAATGGGAACAAGCAGAAATGGCATTACAATACCTACACAGATTGATAAGGTAGCATGTAAATTCTCTATTNCTTCTGTTTACAAGCGACCCTTCTGCTTTCAGGGTTTCTAAAGAATCATAAAATCTTCAGTTAAAAGCAACAAAAGCCCAAAAATGAAAAATAATAAAAAAGTAAGAAGCTTGAATGGGAACAAGCAGAAATAGCATTACAATACCTACACAGATTGATAAGGTAGAATGTAAATTCTCTAATCCTGAAGGAAGTGAGAGTAAAACTTGAGGAAGTATAAGTTGAAGGTTTGGAGTTAGTGGTCTTTAGAAGGTTCACCAGTCCAGTAGCTCTTGACAGCAAGCAGGATCTTCTCAGGATTGAAGGGACCGCTTTCGTGATCCATGATCTTACTATTCCACCTCATCCCCTTCGTGATAGCCTGCACCTTCACCAATGTCTCCACGGTGTCTCTGAACACTACCGTGCCCTCCGGCCTCAGTATTCTGTCCATCTCCAGGAGAATGTAAGTTATATCACACCTGCAATTTTGTAAGGAGAGATTAATGCTTTCGTGCATTTTCCTAAACCGAATTCATTTATATTAATTGCATTCTTGGAGACTTGAAAATGATTTTAAATGCCTCCACTATGTTGTGCAGGCCAAATTATCTCTCTAGATGTGGAAACAATAAGATTACATAAATCAAAACCATCTATGATGGGCTTTATAAGAAGAAATCTTAGCAGTCACAACGTGAAGTATAATGTGAGAGGATAGGTGCTTTGTTCTGACATCATATTTTGGATGCCGCCAGCAACTTATTTGATAATATTCAGGTTTTATTATTGTTAGGATATGATTTTTTTATTCTCTTATATTGTTAGCATATGATGCATGTTAAGAAAATCAAAATTGGGAAAAGTTTAAGATTGGAGAATGAATAGGCTGGGAAACTTGCTTTCATTCTTCTTTAATCATATTTATTATTCTCCCCTTATTTAATATTTATCTTGAATGCCTATAAAGAGGCATCTACATTCAGTGAAAAAGTTCAATTTTTTTTCAAGGTTCACAAGTATCACAGAATGTCACCAACCAGTTTTGGAGATATGTGGCCCTAACTGAGGATTTTTTGTATTAACTGCATCCTCTTTATGCTTCTCAACAACGAATCACCCATCACCACTCTTGTTTCTAACGTACCTCCTTCTATTTAATTTCATTGGATATTTATTTGCCTTTGCCTTGTTCATGTCTTTCACCCAAAAGATAAACTTTCTACTCATGCCACTTATTCCATTTTCTTGGAACTCCTGAACCAAAAAAAAAGGTATAAATATCAAGATGCTCTTATTGAATATCTATATATGAACATTACCTTTTCATGAGGATATGTGTTTCTGTCCGAAACACCTTGATTACTACATAATTGGTTACTCTTCCCCTTACAACTTCTCACTATCTCTAAAGTTGTGCTCAATGAGGCCCTAACAACAACTCTTTGCAACACTTGCATTCTAGTTATTTCTGTTGAGCATACTTCTAATATTTAGATCTACATTGTTCTATTGTGCTACCAGATGATAAAAGGTATATTCCTTGTCATCCTATTCACTCTTTCATGAACTTCCACAATTTATCCCTATACTCATAACAACACCTCTATTAAAATAGGTTATGGATGGTAAGCTGAATGTTTTTGATAGTCAACATAAATTAAAATTGGCAGCCCCTTTGAGGTGATGATGATGATTGCTTGCCAATAAGTTTTTACAATAAATTTTGGCTTGATGGCACCATTGTTGATTGCCAAATAATTTGTAAATTGGATAGATTATCTTGATACTTCCTTGCTAGTAAGAAAGATCACCTTACTCTAAATTCGTATCGCAACGGCCATAAATCAAGGATGAATGCTACAAATGGACACTAATAACACCCTTCTGTATGATGAACTGAATGAGGCAATATATATAGACCAAACACTGGGTAAATATTGCTCAAAGGGAGCTCATCTGACTACTTAGGAATTTTAAGACAACATTTGCAATACTCAAGCACAAAAGCATTGAAGTGTCATTCTTCACATTCTTAGATACATTAAAAAGATACCAAGGATTGCTATGTACTTTAATATTGGACACAAATATTAAAATATTTCTAGTTGCAGCATGTGTTGGATCTATTGGTAATGAAAAGTCAATTTCTAGGTTTTATATTTTAAGGGAGCTAATATAATTACTTTGAAAAATAAGAAGCAAGCTATTGTAGTCGGATCCATTGTTAAAGCTGTATATAAGGTTAAGAACTTTCTTCTTGTGCAATGACGTATGACAAGACTCCCTTGAAAGAGTTTGGCTTTCCTATAACCAAGGCTATAATTATAAATTAAGATATTTATGATATCATAAATGTTGACATAATTTCTCCTTTTTCATACAAAAATCCAACAAAACTGATACTCCTTAAGTTTTAAATTTATAATACGGGTCGATNTGTATCTATATATATATATATATATATATATATATATATATATATATATATATATATATATAGACATACATATACATACATACCAATTCCAATGAATTTACATATCTAACACCTTAACTTCAATTTTTACATACATCCCACCTTACCTACGCATGAAAATGTAGGCTTTTTACACATTTTCATGCATAGGTAAGGTGAATAAAAGGGAATTTAGCATATGATGTTTGCAAGAAGACTAAAAGGTAGGAATAAGTCATAATAGGAGAATAACTATTTTGGAAAATATAATTTTAGAACCCCCTCCCCCCTTCTAATTTATTTTTATTTTCACCTTTATTTAGTTCCTTTGTATGCATCTTAAATAGGCATCAAGATTTGCTGAATAAGATTACCAAACACTCTCCTCATAACAATTATATTATAATCCAACTCTATTTTTTCTCTTGATACATGGTTTATTAGAAACATAAATGAAGGCAAAAGTAGCCTCTAAATAGATATTTTATTTTTCCATCACATCGTTGCTTTGTTCCATGAACTTTTTTTAATAATCCCTTATCTTTAAGCTACTAAAGGTTGCCTTCATGCTGCAAATGTAACAAGTGCACTAATAGATATTCAACAAAGGGAATATCACTAAAATTATCTTGGTTAGCTTTTTCTTTGCTTGTACCATTTGTAAATGAATTTTAGATTCAATGAGAATGATAAAAAATTTACTACCATCTATAAAAGTCTAAAGCATCAAGTACTTTTATAGGAGTTGGTGATCATGCTCTTCATCTCCATGTTCAAGATGAACGATACCATAACATTGCAAAATGACAAGAAATTTATATTTACCGATGCTGCAAATACAATAAAAAAGGGGGATAAGAGGTAATTTGTAATTCGTGGCATACCTGTCTTGATATATGCTGAAGACACTGTCAGCATGAATGAAATCATAAGTTCTCGGATATGTCGAAAATGCCTCACACCAATCATGATATGTACCAATAAAACCTCGTTCATAGATTACACCGAGCGAATCGTGATCAGAATTCACAGGAATGACATTCATCACCCAAACTTGGAACTTGTCCATTGCTGCAGCAAAGCCTCCAAGGTTAGCATTCATGTCCATCACATTTCGATATCGTCCATGGCTTAGAGTTGGGATAATTTTCTTGTAGTATGTCACTCTCTCCTTCCACAGTTTGTTGTCTTCCTCAAATTTCTTCGGGGTGATACCAGGGATGGTTTCCCTGCTTATCCTGGGGGGCACAGCAAATGCCCTTTCTGGCCACTTCTGAAGCACTCCACCTGCAACATCATCATCATTGCTAACTTCAGGCAATGGAGATATGCATGTCTCCATTTTCTTGTACCTGTTGATGAAAGCAATTGTTATGTTAGTTTGAAATACACATAAGATGAATAAGCAATATTTTTCTTACCAGGCAATATCAGCATTATCATTCTTGCAAATGTGGGGTGTTTTATAGATCTCTCTTGACTTGATGCATTCATTATGGTTAATGGGTTTCTGCCAAACAGCAAGATCTTCCTTCTCAATCACCTTCTTCCAGCAAATACGCTTCGCAACCTCCTCAATTGCATCCTGCTCTTGCTTCAGATCTTCTTGAGTTCTCTCCCAGCCTTTGTAGTATTTCTTCCAATGGATTGGAGGACCTGAAAGAATCCAGTATCCTCCAGGCCGCAGAACTCTATCAACCTCAATTAGATAAAGACCATCTGTAGCAAAAAAAAAAAATAAAAAATGCATAATGTCTTCGCATAACTTTATTCATCATCATAATTAGCCGTATATTAA
The DNA here is from genome assembly GCA_002079205.1 of Phalaenopsis hybrid cultivar. NCBI lineage: Eukaryota > Viridiplantae > Streptophyta > Magnoliopsida > Asparagales > Orchidaceae > Phalaenopsis > Phalaenopsis hybrid cultivar. Next base: position 273,444 of record JXCR01115247.1, on the reverse strand, counting down.
CTATGAAGGGCCGGCTGTAAGAATCTTAATTATCTATTCAATTGTACAGAGTGTTGCACATGGTGTCAAGCTTCGCTCCGAACAATTTGTTTAAGTTAAACAGTAACCTCAGAAACTTTTGCTCTAGCATCATCTATAGAATACTAACTAATTTTGCCATATAAAGCAACAGATTTACCCACCATGAGCTTTCCAAGGAATCAAGCAGCGAGAACAGTGAGCCATATCGAAAGATCTTGCAGAATATGGAATCCTCATCGATGCCATGACGCCTATCATGGCTGGAACTCCCCGTTCCAATGCAAACTGCACCTGTGCCTCGTGTGTATCCCTCGGAGCAAATGACATTGCTAAGATGTCCCTCTTAAGGAGATAAGCCCCCAAACTTGCAACCTACAAAAATTCAGAACAAAAGCAGAAATTCATAAATCCATTCACATAGAATCTCCTCACAACTCAAAAAGGTCAGAGCTTTACAAACTTACTCCACAACCAGTATCAATGGCAGTTCTAATGCTCCCATCAGTTAATGGAATGAGCTCATTGATATCATCAATATAAGCATCTGCACCTCGAGGAAACATTGTGCCACCACCAGGAAATCGGAAACGGTCTCCCTCAACCTGAATCCAGTTCTGAACTGCCTTCTCAATGCTCAGCTCCTTGTGAGGAATATTGTGGTACCAAGCAAAGTCTCTGCTTTGCGGCCATTTGAATGGTGTCCGATACCCTGGAGGAGCTGGAATCAAGCATCGAATAAGCTCATCGTTTGTTGGGCAATGGCGCTCTCTGTAAACCAGCATTGCGCGAGAGAATCTCCTTCCTCTGCTTGCTTCCTGGCAAGGAGTGTATTCACTGAAGTTCATGGAACAAGAAGGAAACTTTTCCATCACAGGTGAAGTATCCTTGATTTCAAGCTGGTGGTGAGCTTCGAAATCCAGTTTGACATNTCTGCTTGCTTCCTGGCAAGGAGTGTATTCACTGAAGTTCATGGAACAAGAAGGAAACTTTTCCATCACAGGCGAAGTATCCTTGATTTCAAGCTGGTGGTGAGCTTCGAAATCCAGTTTGACACTAGATGGTGAGAAGGTTTGCTCGCCATGGCGGGCATTTACCGACAAGGCAGCGTGGCCGGAATCGTCGCATCCGACTTTTGAGACATCAGAAATCGTGGGTTTAAGCACGGCTGAGTTCTGCCATGCGCCGAGAAGATAAAAGATAACGCAGAGGCCGCTCACTCCTAGAATCCAAGTAAAGCGCTGCCTCTTTGGTTCCGACTGATGGATCTTGGGAGATCCANGGCTGAGTTCTGCCATGCGCCGAGAAGATAAAAGATAACGCAGAGGCCGCTCACTCCTAGAATCCAAGTAAACCGCTGCCTCTTTGGTTCCGACTGATGGATCTTGGGAGATCCGGAGTATTCCTTAGCCATTACACCTGCAAACATACAACTTCTATTTGAAAGAAGAAACGATTCAGAATCACAGAACTAGTAGATCAAAACGAAATTTTGAACAGCAGATACTGCGAAAATGGCAGATGATCAGAGGCGCGGAAAGCAAGCTTTGGGTTTCCATGAAAAAAAGGCTTCTTGACAGTAATAATGAAAGCGCGTTCATTAATGTTAAAAATCACCTGAATTCATTGGTGCAATTAATATAACAAGATCTGAGATAAGAGGGTTTTTAATACAATAAGTAAATTAGGAAACTTGGTATTTTCCCTATAAGAATAAGGAGAGCTCCTTCAAAACTTGCAGACATGGAATGGATCTGGAACTACAAAGGGAGTAGATGATTGAAGCATTAATTGATAAAGCACTTTATTGCTTTACTAAATACACAGCAATAATTCATGATGGACTGAGAAGAGGCGAAAGGACAAGTCCACGAAGCGTTGTCATAAATATCAAACAAGAAAGCTAGAAAGCAGGAAACAAAAAATTAATGCCTTGAAGGCTTGAAGCCTTGAAGCCGAAGATCTCATAATTTGGTTACTCCCCCGCAAGGTAAGGTTTTGAAAGCTCACCTTCAAGCCAAACGAAGGGGAGAAGACGAAGACGAAGACTCTAATTCACCGCCCCCTACCTACGAAATTGATCACACCCTGATCTGTCTTTAACAAAAAGCTATCATATTGATCTGCCCAACAACGGCGCCATAAAAAAAAATAAAAAAACAGAGGAAGAAAACATGGGAAACCATTAATATAATTAACCAAACCCAATGGTGCAGAGTCAGAGAAGTCAGATTTGGCCCCCAATTTAATAAGGAGAAAAAGTCTTGTCTCTCCGTTTTCTCTTATTTCAATACTATAGTACGCTTCTGCACGTCGTCTTCCCTGTCTTCTTCCTCGTCTTCTTATTCTTTTGTCAAAGCTGTTGGAATGACAATTACGAAGCTAATTATTTCAAGGAGAGGGATCCATGGATGAGAGATTCTAGCTCTGCGGTGTTTATGAGGTCACTGGGAAGAAGGATTGCGGGGTCCCTCTGCTCCGTATTGGCTTTTCTGGCTTTGCCTTCTGTTTACGCCGTTTTTATTTTGGTTGCTGCTTCTATGGTCGTCCGTGAGGTCAGGATTTGGTCCAATGTTAAAGATGGTGGTATTGGATCCCTAGGTGATGGACCAACCACGTATTTTAAGCTCGCTATTTTTCTGTGTTGAATCCTAAAATGTCATGTGCAGTGAGAAAAAAGAGAGAAAGTGGCACGCTAAATAATCTAAATTTTCTTGGAATAGATTCAATGGTCCATTTTTAAAGTAATGGCCTATTGTAAGGAATATCTAGTAGGTTATATATTTGTTCATGTTTAAATAGGAAAGTTACAAGTGATTAATGTATCATTACTCTTTTACATATTTGTAACCGACTAGGATCCTTTAAAATTCATAATCACCATTGACATCATTTCAAATTCATAATTGTTTGAAGTTAGATATTCATAATTGTTTGAAGCTCGCTTTCTTGAGCTTTTGCACCTCCTTGCGAATCGACACAATCAAAATTGTGGTTGACGTTCTAATAACCTACTTTATTGGTCTGGCGAGTAGATTGACGTTGAGGCAGTGGCATGCTACGTCTATTGGGATGCCCGACATCTTAGTGGCTGACCAAGCGAAGACATCCTGATGCTCCCAGAGAGTCCGGATCAACAAGTCATTCTACCTTGCATCAAAACTTTCACTAATTCGAAAAACATTATCTGGTTCGTTGAACGCAGCGAGGAGCTCAATTGTTGCTTCATCGATTTCGAGACCCCTCTCTCATTGGTGTTGAATGTTTAATGTTTCTTGTTTTACATTACCAATCGACTGGAGGTAGCACATCCGAGATTGCTCTAGATTTTCAAAAACGGTTATAATTTCTCCATCACATGGTAAGTGGCTACCACTATTATGAAATTATTTACCTGTGGGCGACTAAAGATCGTGTTGTACATTGGTTACGCATCAACCACCAAAAGCGTCACCTTCTCCCCAGGTGACTGACAACCCAATTTTACTAAGAGCCTCTTTTCACTCACCAGAAATTCCATACAGTGGGCCAGTCAGTGCAACCAGAGATCGGCTGATACATGCATTTTATCTAATACAAACAGTATGTTCCCTGAACTGTTTGTATCAACCATGACACTACCAATCTGGTAATTATTAATCACATCACAATGACTAAGACACTACCAATCTGGTAGTTATCAATCATCATCGTATCAACCAAGATACTACAATCTAACGTCGATTTATGAATTCCCTGCAGATGGAAAATACACATGAATAAAGATGATTGGGGGTTGGGGCTTCCGTTTTGAAGTGGAAGCAATAACACAGTATTCTTCTGATCGGAGCCTCTCACGATCAGCTCTTCAGACCGAATCTCCACCCAGTATAGCTGGCACTATCTCTACAATGTGAATAGTGTTTGCTTGAATGGGCTCATCTGGTCATATTCTGCAGGTTCTTTCCCTTGTTGTTGGGTTTGTGCTCTAAGGGCCACAACCTCTTTGAGCTTTATGAACTGAATCAGTTTTTCGATCAAGCTTTAGAGGTGCCTGAACTCCTCTATGTCGTGACGATAGTCCTTTTGATACTTATAGAATTTGTTGGTGTTTCGAAGGAAAGCTTCAATTCTCATTGATAGAGCCTTCTTAAAGTACTCATTGTCTTTAATAGGCTCCACGAACTTAACAATTTAAACTCTCAGTTGAGTGGGCATGTTTCTCTGTCTTTGTAAATTTTGGTCAGCCTCTTAGCCCGACCCGCAATTACACAATAATTTAATTTCCAAAAGATGGACAAAAAAACTTGACCCAAATTTAAATTTAGTGGCTAGTGTGCAAAATTGAAATGTTATAAAATTAAAAAAATAAATTACACACTAGAGGTACTTCACAAGTATACATATCATTTCAAGTAATTTATAATTTTCTTTAAAGACCCCAGTATCGATCTCATAGTGAAGCGAGGTAAGAAATGGCTTAGGATAAGTTCTAATCTATTACTATCAGGTCTTAGTTTGGAAGGTCGATTAAGATGATATTTTATCTAGCAACTACTCCTAAATGCAAATATTAAATGTAAGGATAACAATTATTCTTAAATGCAAATATTAATTCTAAAGATAACTTATCTTGATAAATTGGTTTGGAGAATTTTGAAATATAAAAACTACCATTCTCAAGTGCAACGACATAGAAAATGTGAAGGAATGAAATGCATAAAATTTAATGTAGTAGTGACAAATAAGAGCATACTTATTCTTTACCTCTTCCAAGCATACAGAACATTGGCTAATCTAAAGTTGGTATCGGCATGCATAGTAGTGCTGGGTAGGTTCTAGTGTCTCCCTTCTAGATTTCCAAATGTGCCCTCTCTGTATGACCTACCAAGGACCCCTAGTTCCAATCTCTAGACCAAATTGACAAAAAAATCTAGTCTGTCACCCTAGAAACATCAATTCTATGCCCATCAAATCTTATCTTCCTATTTATTTTCGCTTCCTTTGGACGATTACCACCACTCTTTCCAAAGTGAAATGTGATACTCACTATTTGGAGAAATCTTAGCCTTTAGGGTCTATAAGTTTCTCAACAAATTTTAACAATACAAGTGATCAGTTTGTAAAATAAATTAAGAGCCGGTGAAAATACTATCACATTTATGAAATAAGAGAATTTCTAAGCAAATCTAAATTACTAGACATGCATCAAATTTATTGCCAAAGAAGTAAAATGAAGATAATGCCATAAGCAGTAAAAGATTGATAGAATTATGTAATAAATTAAGTGCCAAAAAGGAACATATGTCTACCTACTGATACACAAAAATATATGCATTTTTAGACCCATATTTTATACTTATTTTTTGTGATATTGCACTTTAATGGATATATGCATTTTTAGACCCATATTTTATACTCATTTTTGGTGATATTGTACTTTAATGGAAGATATTTTTAATTTTTTCTTGCAGATTGTTGAATTTTAGGACTTGAAACAAAAATGAAGCAAAAAAGATGAAATTTTTAGTCAAAATGGAGAAGATGAAAATTTGTTCAGCGCCGACGACACTGTTTGACGGTAAGCAGCGAATTAAATTGCAGAACACTGGCGCTGACGGTGCGAGTGTCAGTTCAAACCCTGTTTCTAGAAGATTTGGTGAATTTGGATACTTTTTGAAGAGTTTTTGGATGCACCTATTAGAGAACCGACTCTAGGCTCTATTTGGAGCTGAAATTGATCAGAAAATTGGCTCCTTTTTCGTCATTGCTCACCTCAATTCATTCTCTTACATACCATTCACTTTTCCATCTTCATTCCACCACCATTTTGGAGTCTATTAGTGATTTTTCTTTAAGAATTTAGAGTTTTTGTGTTGAGATTAAGTGTGAATCTTTCTCTAAGCTTGTTGGAGAAGGAGAAAAGTGAGAGATTTCTTCTTCCTACATTTCGTAGGAAAGACTATAAGGGATTTTCTTTGAGAAAGAGTTTCAGATAAGTTTCGTTTGTTTTTTTTAGTGTTGTATGAGTCTGAGTAGTTTCCTTTATCTTTCTCCCTACTATGAGATATGGTGAAATGAAGAGATAATACGAATGTGTCAATGTTAAAATATAAAATAAATTGTGATGATTTTTCAACTCCGAACTTAATTTACTTTTCGATCTGATCAATTGAATTGTTAAAATTTATTGTAAAACATATGATCCGGGAAATGAAGTATGAGTTCTACAACAGAGTGAGGATCATATTTGATTCCATGAAAGAGAATTTTTTTCATCAAATTAAGTGCAAATAAATAAGGAAATATACATTGTTAGGTGTAGAATTAGAGATTTTTGGGTGACAAAATAAAATCCATAATTTGGTCTTAGTGTTTAAGAACTAAAGCGAGAGTTTGCCTTCAGGTGAAGGGAAGTGGGAGCCAGTATCCTCCTAGCCTAGCCACGGAATTAGGGACTAAACCTGGGATTAGCCAATGATTTTCTATAACACTATATTAGGGTAGAGAATTAAAACTGCTCCTATTTGATACAATACATATTAAAACCATTTATCTCATCTCATTTTACCAAAATCTCATTGTAGTGGGAAAAATGTTTTTCTTACATAAGAAATCTTCATCACATAAACATAGTTTGATAGTTTAGTAGTTACTGTTTAAACTTTGCATTTCAGTTTTGCGAGTAGTTAAATAATTTAATATTGATAATACCTCAACATTTGAAATTAGTAACAGTAGTTTTATTTTACTTTCTGTGAATTTCCTAGTTAATTTATAATTTCAAATTTAAACCTTCCTCGTGGGATCGATATTTGGGGCTTATATAGAAAGTCTTTTATTACTTGATAATGATGCGTATACTTGCATAGAATCCCAACATTAATTGCTTAAATTTCTTATTTATAAAATATTGCATCAAGCTTTTGACAATGTTGCATAGCAGAGTCAATTTTATCTATTTTGCACAACTATATTCTCGGGATCACTACCCTTTTTTGAGCATATAAGTATGCTTAGTATTCTATTAGTTTTATGTAACTATCTGTCAACTGGAAGCTTCTAATAGTAATAGATCATGAATTATATTTCCTTAAAAGTTGCATTACTGCCCATACTATTTTGCATTTGTCAACCTGACAATGTGGTGCACTCTAGTTGTGAGATCACCGCTCTCCCGAGTTTTTGTTTCACTTACAATAGATTTTAACATAACATATTGCCACTTAAGTTATTTTAATGAAGTGAATGAGATATTACTCATCACATTAAAATAAAAATAATTCTATCATAAAACAAATTTTCTTACACATGCCACTACTTCATATTAAGAGAAAAGAGTAAAGAAAACTACTTACAAAGCATGGATAAAACATAATAGAAAACTTCATTTAAATTAAAGAAAATCCACTAGAAGGTGTTTACAATAATTACAAGATAATTAAGAGCACAATACTTAGCTTTCTCCTTTTGAAAGAAAGACAAAAAATCTCTCCAACAAAGTCTCCTGCTGATCCATGCGCCGCTCATACTTCCTTAATCATATCTCTCAAATCCCTCATCAATCTCTCCAGAAAATGGAGAAATCTACATCTCCATCAACACACACCAAACTCTCTCTAAAATCATTCTAAAACTCCTCCTAATACTCTCCTAATTACTTCTCATGAGAGGCGCTAGCCCTCAATTTAAAGAGACATGGAAACCCCCTCTTTTGTCCAAGAGACACATCTTTTCATCGAAAAGACACACCTTTTCACTCTAATAGACACATCTCTTCATCCAAGGGCCTTTTCAAGTATCTAGATTCATTTAACCACTCAATGGGACGTGCCATCCAGAAGCTTCCAGAATATCCCAAAACCACCAAAAACCGTCCAAAACCACCCATGGACGGTTTCAGGAGCTTATGCGTCATTTTCTTGTCGTCATTGGCGCCTAGGCGCCACCCTGCATGCGGCTCCACCGATTTACCCCATTACTCTCCATTTCAGCTATGTTGCACTCCAAATTGATATACCTACAAGATAGACATGAAAATAACCTTTTTGTAAGTGTAATATCATTCAAAAATATGTGATAAATGTAAAGAAGATTAAGTATAGAAAGACATATCAAAATGTGTCAGGTCAGAATTTTCTTGATCAATTTGACTCCAAATGACAACATTTTTGTTTCATTTTTGCTAAAAGTCTATTTTTATACCTAAAGATAAAAACATTCAAATTACATTCCTTTAAAGAAAAATATCATTAAAAATGTACATAAAGTGGTCATGAAATGTACACTTAAAACAGGTAATTTTCAGGTGGATCAAGGGCCATCCTTATCCCTTCACTAGCCATCTCACAAGCCCTTTTTTTCCAAGCGATGAACAATTTTTTTGCCTTTTAAAATAGGCGAGTTAACATATTCTTCTGCCACAAAATGATCATCGGCCAACTCCAGAAGTTCAACCAAAGTATCATGCTTAAGTAAACCTAAGAAGTATTTAAATGGGGCACTCATCACTTGATCTAAGGCGGCTATTGCTATCGCAAGCTCCAGGTTTTGGAGTTCCAACATCTTTTTCTGAAATCGCGTGACATATTTTTGGAAGCTCTCATCTAACCATTGTTTGATGTGTCAAAGAGCTTTTGAGTCCTTGTGGGGCTTTTGGGCTCTAGCAAAATGCACCTTAAATAACTTTCTGACTCACTGAAGGAAGAGATAATTCCTAGTAGGAGTCAATTGAACCACCTAAGGGTCGAATCTCTCAGTGTGGTGTAGTATAGTGTACACTTCAGAGAATTGAAAAATTTGAGAAGGCGCATAGCTTCTTAAAGGAAGAAATGTGATAGGTTGGATCACTCAGACCCTTGTAGGGCTACAAAGATGAAAACTTGAACTTGTTGGGGGCTCTGCATCAATAATTTGTTGGGAGAATGCATTCTCAAATTGGCGGTAAACTTCTAATCACCCTACTTGTGGTCTATTCTTTGAATTGACCCAACACTATCTTACTACTGGGATTCTTTAACATGTTTAGCTCTTTAAGTTGGCTGATAGCCTTGGGGATCAGGTGTTTGAGGATTTGGATCTAGAAGAGATTGGGATCTCCTTTCAAGCACAACTTCATTATTTTCAACCTGCTATCCCACTATTTGGTCTTGGAGTTCCTGAATTCATTTTTGCAAAAATTCTCGGACAAAATCCATGTTAGAAGTTTCCCACATGTAGGTACATCCTCCGTGAGACATTTCCTTTCTTATCGAAGGTATAAATCTACCTTACCGTATCTTTTACGATGTTGAATCCCAAAATATTCTANAAATTGGGCACTCATCCCTTGATCTAAAGCGGCTACTGCTATCGCAAGCTCCAGGTTTTGGACTTCCAACATTTTTTTCTGAAATCACATGACATATGTCTGGAAGCTCTCATGTAACCATTGTTTGATGTGTCAAAGAGCTTTTGAGTCCTTGTGGGGCCTTTGGGCTCTAACAAAATGAACCTTGAATAGCTTCTTGAACTTACCGAAGGAAGAGATAATTCCTAGTAGGAGTCAATTGAACCACCTAAGGGTTGAATCTCTCAGTGTGGTGTAGTATAGTGTACACTTCAGAGAATCAAAAAATTTGAGAAGGTGCATAGCTTCTGAAAGGAAGAAATGTGATAGGTTGGATCACTCAAACCATTGTATTGCTTTAAAGACGAAAACTTGAACATTTTGGGGGCTTTGCATCAATAATTTGTTGGGAGAATGTATTTTCAAATCTGCGGTAAACTTCTAATCACCCTACTTGTGGTCTATTCTTTGAATTGACCCAACACTATCTTAGTAATGGGATTCTTTAACATGTTTAGCTCTTTAAGTTGTCTGATAGCCTTGGGGATCAGGTGTTTGAGGATTTGGTTCTAGAAGAGCTTGTGATCTCCTTTCAAGCACAACTTCATTATGTTCAACCTTCTATCCCACTATTTGGTCTTGGAGTTCCTGAATTCATTGTTGTGAAAATTCTCGTACACAATCCATGTTAGAAGTTTCCCACATGTAGGTACATCCCCCGTGAGACATTTCTCTTCTTATCGAAGGTATAAATCTACCTTACCGTACCTTTTACGATGTTGAATCCCAAAATATTCTGTGGGTAATGCCTAATGAATAGAGCATTTGATGGATGAGAGTAGGGGAAGAGAGAGAGAGAGAGAGAGAGAGAGAGAGAGAAGTAGGTGTCCAATAACCCAAGTTTTCTTATAAGAGATCCAATAGTCCCTTCTTGAAGAAATTACCTCCCCTGCCACCACCCCTCCCTCTTTCAAAGAATGTCTAGTAAGTTGCATATTTGTCCCTGTTTAAATAGAAAAGTTACATGTGATTAACATGTCATTACACATTTACATATTTGTAAGTTACTATGGATCCTTTAATATTCGTAACTGTTGTTGGCACCATTTCACATTCATAACCATTTAAAGCAAGGTATTAATAATCTACTGATGTTAACATTTGGTCGTATAATAAAATTTCGATAGGCTGAGAGTCCTTTGGTCAGTTGGAAGTTCTTTAGTTAGTTTTCATCAGGAAGCCTTCTTGAAGGAACCCTCCTTAGTGAACTTCTTATCCATAAGATGAACATAGACCACCAGAAAGAGAATATGTCATTGTAATTTGATAGGTAGCTTTACTTAGGATAAGAGGTCTTTATAAAGGGTTGAAAAGGTGTTCTAGGGAGGGATCGTTGGTTCTCTCTATGAGGGATCCCACGAATTGGTTGAGGGGATTGAAGACGCACGATTGTCCCTCATATCAGATGCAGAATATTTTCTTTGTTCACATATAGTTTCCTTTAGTCGGCCCATGATCCAATCAAATGGAATGATTTTTAATGCCACTATCTCTCAAATGTTTCAATGTAGTCTTTTGGTATGCTCCTAATGTGAACCATTTAATTTGCTCGAGATAAATGTGGTCAATTTTTCAATGTATATATTTAGTTTTCCAATTCTCTTTATTCTTTTAAAGTGACAACTGTAACAAGAATAAGTAAATTAAATTAAAAAATTAATTATTTATAGGATGTTTGCTTGAACATTATGGAAGCTTCTTTGATGCATGTGTTGATGCCCATGGTGTAAAAAATCCATTTAAGACCCTCTAATATGTGTTCAAGAGTGTGTGACTAGATTCATCATGCTAGACTTTGGCTTTCACTTAGGTGATGGCTGACCAATATTTTGTTTTTCTTCAATCGGACCAACAGATCTCGTTCGACGTGGCACATGCAAATCGAGCCAAAATTGGCTTAATTGTCAATGAGCTGTTTTGGAACACTGATTTGTCTATGAAGGACGCCCATAATGTTGTGGTTTTGTGCGCATATAGATAATGCATAAATTGACACTTAAACTAAAAATTAATTATTAAAAATAAATAAATTAATTAAACCTAGTTCTCTCACAAAAGTTGCGACACCTCTCTCGATTTCACTAGCCGCCTTACCTCACCAAGCTCCCTCTCCTCTCTGCTATCGGAGATGCTCTCACTAGCCTCCTCTTGCCAAAAGAAGGGGCCTGCTGGTGAGCCCTCATTTTATAGCCTACAACAACCCAAAAATCCCATTTTATTCTTTCTCTCTGCTTAGTTCCTCTCCAGCTGGAGCACCAATTAGCTGTAAAATTAACGACAAGATTGTGGCGTGTGGAGACTCGAAACTTCTATCTTTCTTCTCCTTCGACACTGCTCGTACCTGGAACCATGGAGGAAGATAGAAGGAGAACAACCAGAGCTGCCGATGAGCTTGCCACCTCCTTCCCTTACAGTCATCGACTCGAGCCACCGGCAACCTCGCCAACATTCATTTCTTTTCAAATGGAAGCCTCATTGAAGCTCCTTTTCACTGGCAGGCGGCAATTACATCACGATATATAGAAGCTCAAGCAACCCCTTTCACGAAGGTAAGTTTCTATCATTTCTTCATATATTATGATATTTTATTTTATATACTTTTCTAACTCCTGCATTTACTCTTACTCTCTCTTGTTCCCTGCATGTCTCGCAAGGTACACTAATGCATGGTTCAGATATCGACTGTTCAGACAAGCAAAAGGAACATGAATAAAATTATCACGAAGGTAAGATTCTATAAACCTTTTTATTTTCCTTCTAGCAAGCTTGTATGTTCTGCATTAGAGAAGTGAAATCATCTCTAGAACACTTCATGTCAACTCAGTCGATTAGCCACCGCCAGCCTGATCAGCTCGATTGAACATTTCATGTAGTATGTTGCATTCATTGCATGCTTTTCAAATTGTTGGCATTAATACATTCACACTAGCACCTTGTTGTGCACTTATGAGCATATGACCTCATATGTTCATACCGAGTATTTGTGCTTCCTTTGGGTACGATACTTTGTGCATGTTCTTTGACATTCTCATATGTCACCGTGCACCACATCACGTGTGTGTTGACCTCATTTTTTGGTTGAGGTCTAGTTTTTCTTCTTTAGTAGCCTAGGGTCTAGCCATAGGACTTTTCTATTGGCTATTCCTAAAAGACTAGAAAAGGAACCCTCACAATTAAAAATTCTAAAATCTTTTTTGCTCAACTTGAAGTTCCACATATTGGTCATAACCTCTAGCACTTAGTAGGTAGGGTCAATATGAAGGAGCTCAAGGGGAGTCCCCCATAGGATGGTCAGACCTTAGGACTAACCCTGGGTGATCTGGTTTTGATGGGGCTAACTCACACACACTACACTCTCTCACATACCCTAAGCCCTATGACACATTAAATTGGTCTCCTGACTCCTTTTGGANTGATCTTTTGGAATCTCAGGCTTCCTCTTCACCTGAGACGTTTAACCTCACTGCTCAAGCGCACTTGAAATTTTTGGATTCCATTAACATTGAGGAAGGTCTTTTGCAACAAAAAGCTAATGATCTCCATTTCACTACGGGCGATAGAAATACCAACTACTTCCATGCCACCTTAAAACATAGACGGAATATTAATTGCATCCTAACAATTAAAAATGATGAAGGCCAAACTTTAACTAATCTTGATGAGATTGGTGAGAGTGTCGTGCTTCATTTTACAAAGCTACTACAGTAGAATTCTATTACCACTACTGTTGATGCGTTGGTTTTTGAGGATGAGTTTGATTATGTTAATAGTTTATCTTTTGCACATGTTCCTGATGAAGCAAAAATTCCTCTGCTTTCAAATCCATAAACTCCAATAAGTCCACTGGTCCTGATGGATACTCTTCTGCTTTTTATGTTAAGTGTTGGGATATCATTAAACAGANCTAGGTGGATTAAGGGTAATATTGATGGTAGTTTTAATGGTGAGAAGTCTGGAATTGGAGGTTTATTTCGGGCTGCTAGTGGTCAGTGTATGGTTTTCTTTGCTTCACCTTGCTTTGCATCTTCTCCTTTGGAAGCCAAAACGAGGGCTGTTTTAGGTGCTCTACATACTTCCATTTCCTTTGGCTTCCCTAATCTCATTATTGAAACTGATTCTCAAGTTCTTTTTCACACTTTAACGGGCAAAGTAAATCCTCTTTGGAATATGATGATTTTGATTAATCGAATAGGTTGTATGGTAGCTAGCTCTAATATCTCGAAGGAAATAAGCCTACAGATTGGCTGGCTAAACATGGGTACAATGGCATTTATAATGGGCAAACCCCCCCTCCCCCCTCTCAAATTTGATTCATGGTGATATTATTGATGTCCCCTATTTACGTGCTTGAGGTTGTTGTGCTGCAGGGTTTTGATGACTTGTTTTATCCCATTCTCAGTTGGATCTTTCCTTTTGCTGGGTGGTGTACATCAAGCACTTATATATGTTTTGTTGGAGGTAAGAGAAGAGGACTGTTACCTTGTTACAATTTTGCGCTTAGATTGGAAGATTATGCAGTTGCAAGATAATTGGACTTACGGATTGCATAGTTCTGTTTTGCACTTTCCCTACAAGTTCATTCTTGGAATACTACTTTTATTTTACATATCTTTTTGGGTTACATGTAATCTTGGAAGTGATAGTTTTTTTTATGTCCTTTTTGTATGGTGTTATGTGGACGGAGGAACCCTTAAGTTTCAATGTATCTTTTTGCTTTTTAGTAGGGATCCTCTTTCCCTCCTAAAATTGTACTATCTCTATTATCATTAACGCGTAAGGAGCCATGAGTTGCTCTTTCATTCAAAAATATATATAAATATATGTGTGTGTGTGTATATATATATATATATATATATATATATATATATATATTAGAGGAAAATGTTTTAGGTGGAGAGCCAAACTCAAAAATAGAAATACAGAAGGAGAAGAGAACGGCAAAACCAAATAAAAACACAAAATTATATTCTCCTGGGGAGGGGAAATCTTAGTAGGGAGGGTGCAGTAATTTTGAAATGAGGCACCTCAAGAGTCTCTCCATGGAGCAAGAAGGACAGAGTAGGTGAGGGGTTAACAACAACAGAAATAGCTTTAGAGTGTAGCCCTTATCTTGTCAGACAGTTTGCAGGTTTGTTACCCTCTCAATAGTTGAAGGTAAAGTGTATACTGAGGGTAGAATTAAAAGTCCTGATCTTCTGAATCCATTGGGTATGAAACCAAGAGGACTGGTCTTCAGAATCAAGGAGTCTTAGCAGCAAGAGAGAGAGTCTACCTCCATCCAAATATTGTGTCAATCAGATTTGTAAGCAAATGTTAGAGCCCAATAAACAGCATTAATTTCAGCCTCAAGAGCATAAGAGGCCTTAACAGGGCCATGAAAAAAGAGAATACACTTGCTGGAGTGGTCCCTAGAAACCCCCCACCCCAGCACCTAACACATTAAAGCTACCATGTGTGTTGATTTTAACAATAAAAGGTTGTGGGGGTTTCCAATAGACCTTACAAATCAAGGGGGAAACCTCCTCTTCATTAAACAGGGAGCTACAAATATTGGAAAAATTTTGTATTTGTTCATCTTGGAGAGGTAGGAGATGAAGTTTCTAGCCACCATGGAGATCTGTGTAGTGTTTGCCTCAAATTTGTTATGGTTCCTAGACATCTAGATGAACCAAGCCACTAAGAAGGGGATAGGAGCAAGCTTTTGTCAGCTCTAACTATTCCAGCAAGTAGATAATATAGATCAGTGTAACTTAGAATCATATAGGTTCAGTTTGTTCATAAGGTCAGACCATACCTTTTGAATAAAGTTACAGTTGAAGAAAAATGGTTAATATTCTCCTCATTTTCCAAGCAAAAGTAACATCTGGAAGGGCCTCTAATTCCCTTAAGCTTAAGAATGTCATCAGTGGGCAACAGGTTGTGGAAGAATCTCCAACAAAGGAAAGACTTTGAGGGGGACATAAATTTATTCCAAATGACCTCCTCCAAGGCACCTGGTCCCAACTATAGAGCTTGACATATTGACCAACCTTTTTGTAAATCAACAATTATAAGAATTTGATGATGCTACTAGAAGATTTAAATTCCAGCGACGATGCCAAAAACATGACTGCGACTTTATATATATGTTTGATTTAATAAAGATGTATAGATATAATATTCAGTAATGTTAAAGTCGATTTGTCAACGCAAGTATACGTATCGCTCAAGTAATTTAGGGCTCTAATGGAGTCCTAGATATCGACCCCACACTACAGACTAAGATTTAATAAAAGTAATACTTCAACTACAACAACGTTCAAGTTTCTTATCTGTCACTAATATGCAATTGAAATAAGTAGATAATTTTGGATAGTAACTAATGAGAGAATAACGTTAATTATGATATTCAATATACAAGAAAGCATCCTTCTCCTTGCCAAGAAATTAGAGTGAATGGATAAAATGAATTAGTTCAATTATATTGTGTCAAATAGGAGCATACCTATTCTTTACCCTTTGGTCCAAACATAAAGAACATTGACTAATCCTATGCTTGGTTACTGATTCTGCGGTTAGGCTGGGAGGATACTGGCTCTCACTTCGGAGCTCCCACATTCCCCTTACCTGAGGGCTAACATCTACATATCAGCACCCAAACAATAGGACCGAATTGGGGATTTTAGTTTGTCACTCTAAAATCTACAATTCTACGCCCAATAGTAATATTTCCCTATTTATTTGCACCCAACTTCTAAGGGCTTTGACCTCCCTGAATCTTGGATGTAATCTTCACTTTAGTTGTAAAACTCAACATATTTTAACAATTCAATTGGCCAGATTGAAAGTAAATTAAGATCGAAGTGAAAACATCATCACAATTTCTTAAAAATTTTCATGGCTTCATCAATTTAAATCACCATTTCACAAATCTCGAGGNTAATCTTATTCTCTTATACTAAAATATCTTAAGTTACAAAATTAATCTTCATTACAAAAATATTTCTTTAAAATCTACCATAATATTTAAATAGCTACAAGATATAGTTACCTGAATTAAATTCACTAATTAAAATCATATTAATAATTTTTGAAAATATTGAAATCGAGGAGATCTAATAGTTAATCTTTTTCTTCCCTCCCCCAAACTTAAATTTTTCAATATAAAATAATGTAGGTGGAAAGAAAAACTCTAAATATAAATCATATCTCAGTATTTTATGCTTTTTGATTATTCTAAAATTTTGGCAGTCCTCACCTTATCTGTAATATTAGGAGCTTTCTACACGTATAAATCATTAGTACTTCACCTGGTCTATAATATTAGACGCTTTCTACACATATAAATCATTAAAGAAATTTTTATGAAATTTTGAAATAAGTATAAAACTAAAACATTAAACAAGCACAACATTTCCTAACACAATTACAATACTAAATAAAACATTTTGAAATAAGTATAAAACTAAAACATTAAACAAGCACAATATTTCCTAACACAACCACATTACTACACAAAATAATTACAATAAAAATGCAAAATAAAAATCACATTACATTCCAAAATTTTACTCAACATCTATTATACTACACATACAAATTTAACTACACACTAACTTTATAACAAAAATTGAAATTATCCAAGTGCAACATAACAATAAAAATGAAAGTCCAAATACACATAAACATCTATTTCTATTACAAAAGATCACATAAATAAATGTACAAGTACAAGTACATTAATTACATCAAATATCAAAATCCCAAACTATGTCTGCATCTCCTTGATCAGACGGTGGATCGGGCTGATACTGAGTATATCGAGGGCACTCAGGGAAAGTAACATCAGACTCACCTCTGTAGTGTCGGGCCTGAGCTTTGTAATAAGCTACCTCAAAATTTGAATGCCTCTAAAGATATTCACTATCATAATCATGTCGACGTTCTAAACCTCCAATCCTTTTTTTTTATCAATTCTATGCTCTTCCACTGCAAGGTCAACTCATTCATCAAATCAGTGAGGGTAGGGGAACTGGAAGGTGGAAGATAATAACTTGTAGGCGACATCTTTACTAGTAGAAGGTTCTTAACTTCTACTTCCAGTTCTCCATTTCGCATGGGATTCATAAGTTTTCTAATTGGCCTTACTAATGGGTTTCATAGGGTAAACCCATTCTTCATCTCCAGTTTCCACTCCAGAAAGTTTGCAAATTGCATAAATAAGGTCAGGATGTCCTAGAACTCCACTTGTCTCACTCCTTGTCGTAGTCAATATATTCTTAAAAATAATTCTCCCCACATTTATAGTTCTATTATTCTGAATACAAAAATTCAGAATAGCTCTAACTCTAGTTTTCTCACTATGGTGATAAGTAAGAAACTTAGCAGAAGAATAAAATGGTGTCATGCTTTAGAGGTGGCATTCAACATGGAAGCAGGAAAATTTACCCGTTCTCGCAAATTTATCTTCCATGTTCCTTTCCCATCAGTGAGAAAGTTGATCACGTCATTCAAGTGGCCTTCCATAGTACTGAAGGATTCATATTGGCAGCTATAAGAGTCTGGGTCTTCATAAAAGGTGTTGATGCGTGCAACAGTAAATTCAACAGGAAATCCCTGCACTTGAACGATTCCATCTTCAGAATAGAATACGTTGGTATAGAACTCCTTCACAACATTTGCATCAGCTTTGTTGGTGGTGTAACAAAAGTTTTCCTACCTCCGCTCAGCAATAACCACATTTGCATCAGCTTTATTGGTGGTGTAACAAAAGTTTTCCCACCTCCACTCGGCAATAACTGGTTCAATTTCTCCTCCCGGACTCTCAAAAACTCGATCTTGTATACACTTCTTCCCTTTAAATATTTAAGTAAATCTTGATTGAGTTTTTGCATTGACGAAGAGAGAGTCGTCGAACTCAATTCATCTCTTTTGACGTGGAGCCATTTCAATTCAAAAATTACTTCAAAATGCAAATAATGGCTTCCAATTAGTAATTCTAAGAGTTCAACACTAAGATCCATGAATTTCTTCCCAAATTTTCTTCACATTCATAAATTTTTTGGATCTCCTCAATGTGGAAGAAATTCATGGTGAAAATCAAATACTTTTAACTTGGAGTGAAGCTCTTATCTAGAGATTATCAAATCTGAAGATCTTTCAAGCCCTAGGTCGAAAATGACATTTTTAGGAGGAAGGGGATGATGAATAGTGGTGATCTCTCAAGCCCTAGGTCAAAAATTGCATTTTTAGGAGGAAGGGGATGATGAATAGTGGTAGTTGACTGGTCAAAATCACGATTAAAGGTATTTTTTGCGAACTCGCTGTCGGAGGGGTTGATGGCACCGTCAGCGCACTCTACTGAAAATTTGAGCCTAAGTCTCTGGAAAAATCCCCCGTCGGCGGCGTCGAGGGCGCCATCGGCGGGCTCTACTGATTTTGGTTAAAATCCCATTTTTTGCAATTTCGGTCAATTTCAAGCCTTAACGACATCTTTTCAATCATTATAGACATAATTTTAAGTGATTAAATGATATACTTATCACAGCACAAAACATCACTTTTATATATAAATTTCAAGGGGTAAAATATACGTTACATAACACACCTAATTTTTGTATTTTCTCAATCTTAACACATTAATTCAACGTCACAATCCAAGCCACAACACTCAAAACGTTGAAAACAAAACATCCTATGCTTAGTCTCATTTATACAGAGATCTAAAAGCATAGTTCTAAAGCAAAACAAATACAAAGTTTAAATCAAATTACATAGATAGATAGACAGGAAGTAATATAAATCTACTATTCAACAAATTCAGTACTAGATTTTCCTCTGCGATCGCACATGAACGAAGAGGTTGTAGAAGGGTTGAAAAGAAAATTCTTCAGTAGAATCCTCTTATATTAATTTTATCCTCCNAAATATGAAATAAAGGTGGAAAGAAAATACTATAAATATAAATCATACCTCAGTATTGTAAGCATCTTTATCTTTCTGAAATTTGTGCAGGCCTTCTCCAATTTAGGAGCTTTCTACACATATAAATCATTAGAGGAATTTCTAGGAAATGAAATTTTGAAACAAGTATAAAACTAAAACAAAACACAACATTTCCTAACACAACCACAATACTAAATAAAAGAAAAAAATACTAAAATGAAAATAAATATTAAATCACATTACAATCCACAAAGTACACTAAATGACATTCATTTATCTCATAAAAAGATTACATAACATAAAAATAAACAAAAAATACAAACATAAGTACATCAATCTCATTCTAAATATCAAAATCCCAAACTATTTCATCGTCGCCTTGATCAGCAGGTGGAATAGTGGCGGTTGACCGGTCAAAATCGTGGTTAAAGAGGTATTTTCGTGATCTCGCCGACAGCGGGGTCGATGGCGCCGTCAGCGCGCTCTATTTTGTTTTTGAACCCAAGTCTCGGGAATTTCCCGCCGTCGGCGGCGTCGAGGGCGTCGTCGGCGGGCTCTATTGATTATGTCTAAATTTTGTATTTTTGCGATTTTGAACAGTTCTAAGCCTAAACGACATCCGTTGAATCTTTATAAACATAATTTTAAATAGTTAAATGATGTACTTAACACATACAGACTTTCACAAAACAAAAAACATCACATTTATATATAAATTCAAAGAGATACAATAAACGTTACATAACACACCTAAATTAGGTATTTTCTCAACCTCAATACATTAATTTATCATCGCAATCCATGCCACAACACTCAAAACGCTGAAAACAAAACAACATATGCTTAGTTTCAACTATACAGAGATCTTTAAGCATAATTCTAGNTACTCCCAGTTCTCCATTTCTCATGGGATTCATAAGTCTTTAAATTAGTTTTACTAATGGGTTTCATAGGATGAACCCATTCTTCTTCTCCAAATTCTACTCCATAAAGTTTACAAATTGCATAGATAAGTTCAAAATGTCCTAGACCTCCACTAGTCTCACTCCTTGCTGTAGTCAATATATTCTTAAGAATTATTCTCCCCAGATTTATAGTTCTACTATTCTGAATACATAAATTCAGAATAGCTCTATCTCTAATTACCTCACTATGGTGATAGGTCGGTAAAGAGTGGAAATGAAATAGTGCCATGCCTTAGAGGTGGCATTCAGCATGGAAGCAGAAAAATTTACCCGTTCTCACTGTTTTATCTTCCATGTTCTCTTCCCATCAGTGAGAAAGTTGATCACATCATTGAGGGGGTCTTCCATTGTACTAAAGGATTCATAGTGGAAGCTATAGGAGTCTAGGATTTCATAAAAAATGTTGATGCGTGCGGCAATAAACTCAGCAGGGAATCCACGCACTTTGAACGATTCCATCCTCAGAATAAATCACATTGGCGTAAAACTCCTTCACAACATTTGCATCTGCTTTATTGGTGGTGTAACAAAAGTTTTCCCACCTCCGCTCTGCAATAACTCGTTCGATTTCTCCTCCCGGACTTTCAAAAACTCGATCTTGTTTGCACTTCTTTCCTTTAAATATGGAAGTAAATTTTGTCTGAGCCATTGCATTGACGAAGCGAAAACTCGTCGAACTCAACTCTTCTCTTTTGACGTGGAGCCATTTCAATCTAATCAAATTATAGTCGAACTCAATTCTTCTCTTTTGACGTGGAGCCATTTCAATCTAATCAAATTATAGAAAAATTCCAAAAATTACTTTAAATATGCAAATCATGGCTTCCAATGGTTAATCAAATTATAGAAAAATTCCAAAAATTACTTCAAATATGTAAATCATGGCTTCTAATAGGAATTCTAAGAGTTCAACATTAAGATCCATGAATTTCTTCTCAAATTTTCTTCACATTCTCAAATTTTTTAAGAGTTCAACAATAAAATCCATGAATTTCTTCCCAAATTTTCTTCACATTCCCAAATTTTTCGGATCTTCTCAATGTGGGAGAAATTCACGGTGAAAATCAAATATTTTTAGCTTGGAGTGAAGCTCTTACCTAAAGATGATCAAATCCAGTGTCAAAAAGCCTTGAAATTGCCTCTCAATCCAAGATCTTTCAAGTTCTAAGTCAAAAATGACGTTTTTAGGAGGAAGGGGACAATGAATAGTGGCGGTTGACTGATCAAAATCGCGGTTAAAGGTGTTTTTCCTGAGCTCACCGTCGGTGCGCTTAATTGGAATTTAAATCCTAAGTCTTGGGAAAATCTCACCGTCGGCGGCGTCGAGGCCGCTGTCAGCGGGCTCTCTTGATTTTGTCCAAATTTCAGATTTTTGTGATTTCGATCAATTCCAAGCCTAAACGACATCCGTTTAATCATTATAGACAAATTTTAAATAACTAAATGATGTACTTAGCATATATAAACTTTCACAATACAAAACATCACATTTATATATAAATTCCAAGGGGTACAACATACATTACATAACACATCTAAGTTTGGTATTTTCTCAACCTCAATACATTAATTCAGCGTCGCAATCCAAGCCACAACACTCAAATTGCGGTATTTTCTCAACCTCAATACATTAATTCAGCATCGCAATCCAAACCACAACACTCAAAACATCACATTTATATATAAATTTCAAGGGGTACACTATACGTTACATAACACACCTAAGTTTGGTATTCTCAACCTCAATACATTAATTCAGCGTCGCAATCCAAGCCACAACACTCAAAACGCTGAAGACAAAACAACCTATGCTTAGTCTCAACTATAGCTCAACCTCAATACATTAATTCAGCATCGCAATCCAAGCCACAACACTCAAAACGCTGAAAACAAAACATCATATGCTTAGTCTCAACTATACAATGATATATAAGCATAATTCTAAAGCAAAGCAAATGTAAAGTTTAAATCAAAATACATAAATAGACATATATGTAGTAATATATAAATCTACTAATCCTCAGACTCAATACTCGATTCTCCTCTAAGATCGCCCATTGATTGCACATGAACGAAGAGATTGTAGAAGGGTCGGAATGAAAATTCTTCAATAGAATCCTCCTCAATTAATTTCATTCTCTTCATCAGTCGTATTAAACTATCTTCTAAATGTCCAAAATGTTCGAAAGGCTCTTTCATCCTCCAGTCCAGATGATCGATGAAATCAGAGATATTATTAATTGCATTCATGACATTTTGTACCTCCTTTTCCAATTTCTTGATTCAGCGCAGGATCACCAAAGACTTATCGGGGATTAAGGGTGGAACTGGCAGTGAATTCTGAGATAATTGATCAACTATCATGGCCGTGTCATTTTCCTCCTCAAATGATGAGAATCTTTCAGTTGGATCCAAAGGCTTCCAAGGCAGCAGTACTTTTTCCCAATTCTCATAGGACACTTGGAACTGACTGCAAAGTGAGAAAATTATGGAGGGGCATCCAAGCCCATAAGTTGATCCTTGAACGATCAGGCCCAAAACCAACTTCACAATTATAGATCCAACATCGATCGACAATCCCCTTTGGATGCAGCAATTCAAAATGACACTTTCTTTAGAAACTTTACCGATCTTCATTGTCGGTAACAGTTTCGCAGAAATGAAAAAGTGCCAATGTTTAGAAATGGGATTCATGAGTGTTGCAGAAAAACTAACATACCCTTTTTCTCTTGTTTCACAGTCGTCAGTTTCGTCCGTTAAATACTGGTAAATCTCATTCATCTGGTTTCTCGTTGGGACGAAATTAGAATAGTGGCAGACAGGAACATTTTAAATTTCATTCATCTGGTTTCTCGTTGGGACGAAATTAGAATAGTGGCAGAAAGGAACATTCTTTCATATATAACTCATTGATCCGTGCAGGAGTGAAAAGTGATCCATCTTCCTCGCACATAAACAACTCCCTGGTTGATTCCATGTTTTGCATAAAACTCTTTTACCACTGGAACCACCACGGTGGCAGTAGTGTAGCACAACACTTCTCATCTTCGCCACACTATTGTTTCTTCAATATCCATCGTGGGATTATTCAATCCGGGATTCACGAATCCTCGTTCTTTGATTAATTTTTTCTTCGTCAGCAACTTGTTGAAGATTCGCTGCGCTTCTGCACTAATAAACTTCCGTCGATTGAAAACTCACATTCTGGGATTATCAGGGGAATTGGACGCCATGGAAATGGAATTGGTAGAGTTTCACTTCATTTTTGGAGGGAAAATATGAATTAGAATTTGAATTTTAGAGTTTAAAAGATAATTCCCGCCCAAAAA
>JXCR01115247.1:234361-249677 GCA_002079205.1 Phalaenopsis hybrid cultivar | reverse complement strand
CATAGTTAATTTGAGCATCATTAAGAGTTTTACTAGCGTAGTATATCACCTTAAAAATCTTTTCATACCTTTGTCCAAGGACAGCTCCAATAGCATAATCACTAGCATCACACATCAGTTCAAATGGTTTCTCTCAATTAGGTGAAACTATAATAGGGGTCGCGATTAATTTTTCTTTTAATAACTCAAAGGCATTTAAACAGCTTTCAGTAAAATCAAATTTCTTGTCCTTTTCTAAAAGTTGGCATAAAGGTTTAGTAACTTTTGGAATATTCTTTAATAAAACGCATGTAAAATCCAACATGTCCAAGAAAACTCCTAACCTCTCTTACATTCAATAAAGCGCCTGTAAAAACCAACATGTCCCAGAAAACTTCTAACTTCTCTTACACTAGTAGAAGGTGTTAGTTTAGATATAACTTGGATTTTTGCAGGGTTCGTTTCCATACCATTTTCCGAAATTTTATGCCGTAAAACAATTCCTCCTGCAACCATAAATTGACATTTCTCCTAATTTAGAACTAAATTAGTTCTTTTGCATAACTCTAAAACTTTTTCAAAATAAATTAAGCATGCTTCAAATGATGTTCCAAATACAGAGAAATCATCCATAAATACTTCCGACCCATCGTCAATTAATTTACTAAATATGGACATCATACATCTCTGGAATGTTGCAGGTGCATTACATAGTCCAAAAGGCATTCTTCTAAACGCAAAAGTTCCAAAAGGACTAGTAAATGTTGTCTTTTCTTGATCCTCAGGAGCAATAGGTATTTGATGGTAACCGGTATATCCATCTAAAAAGCAAAAATATTTGTGCCCAGCAAGTCTATCTACTATTTGATCTAGAAATGGTAGGGGAAAATGATCTTTCCTGGTGGCAGTGTTTAATTTTCTATAATCAATGCAGATGCGCCACCCAGTGACTTGTCTGATAGGTATCAACTCATTATTTTCTTTTGTTTCAATAGTCACTCCTCCTTTCTTCGGTACACAATGAATTGGACTTACCCATGCACTATCTGAAATAGGATATATAATTCCAGTGTCTAACCATTTCAAAATTTCCTTTTTTACTACTTCTTTCATTATAGGGTTTAATCTCCTTTGTGGATCAACTCTTGGTTTATGTTGTTCATCTATTATAATTCTGTGCATACATATCGAAGGACTAATTCCTTTAATATCTGCTAAGGTCCAACCAAAAGCTCTCTTATATCTTTTCAATGTGTCTATCAGTCTTTGTTCTTGTAAATCATTTAACTCTGAAGATATAATAATAGATAATGTAGATGAGTCTCCCAAAAATACATACTTCAAGTAGTTAGGTACTATTTTCAACTCAAGTTCAGGTGGTTTAATAATTAATGGAAATAGATTCTTATCACCATTTTCTGTAACATCCAACCATCAAATCTTTCCTGAACATAATCTAATTCTTCATTTTCTAATTTGTCCAGAATAATTTCATCATTTTCTTCGAATTGTTCTTTAAAATACTTTTTATCTTCGAAATGTTATTTAAAATGTTCATTCAGTAGATGTTCAACAATTTCCATGGGAAAATATTCATTATCTCTTTCAACAGCAGGGTATTTCCTAGATTTCGCAATCTTAAAAGTCACTTCTTGATCATTTCTCTTTTATCTCTTTCAACAGCAAGGTATTTCATAGATTTTACAATATTAAAAGTCACTTCTTGATCGTTTACTCTCATTAATTCTCCTTTTTGAACATCTATCATAGCTTTTCCAGTAGCTAAAAATGGTCTCCCTAAAACGATAATTCTCCTTTTTGAACATCTATCATAGCTTTTCCAGTAGCTAAAAATGGTTTCCCTAAAATAATAGGTATTTCTTTATCTTCCTCCATATCTAAAATAATGAAATCCACAGGAAAGATAAATTTGTCAACTTTTACTAACACATCTTCTATAACTCCCTTAGGATATGTAACTGATCGGTCTGCTCATTGAAGAGTTACAAAAGTAGGTGAGACTTCTCCTTATCCTAGTCTTTTGAAAATTGATAGAGGCATAAGGTTAATGCTAGCTCCCAAATCACATAAAACTCTTCCATAGAATTTTTCATCGATAGCACACGGTATAGTGAAACTACCAGGATCTTTTAATTTTTCAGGAATTTTTTTCTGAATAATTGCACTACACTCTTCGTTAAGTGCAACAGTTTCATTATCAGAGAACTTCCTCCTCTTGTTCAGAATATCTTTCATAAACTTTACATAAATGAACATTTGCTCTAAAGCTTCTACGAAGGGAATATTCACCGTTAACTTCTTAAAAATTTCAAAAAATTTTGAAAATTGTTTATTTTTTTTATGTTGCTTCAGTCTTTGAGGAAACGGTGGTGGAGGTTTTTCCACAATAACTTTCATTGGTGTAAATGGATACTCTAAATCTGGGTATTCATGATCCTTTTCTTTTTTCGGTGTCCACTTTTTTTTTTCAGTCTCTATTTCTTTTTGTACTCTTGTCCCTAATTCTTTCCCACTTTGTAATTGAATCGCCTTGATTTGTTCTTTTCCTTGATCTTTAGGATTTGGTTCTATAATAATCGTTGATTGTTTTGTACTCTTGGAAGTTGGGTTCTATAAAATTCTCCCCGACAATGGCGCCAAAAACTTGACTGACCCTTTTTGTAAGTCAACAATTACAAGAATTTGATGACGCTACTAGAAGATTTAAATTCCAGCAACGATGCCAAAAACTTGACTAGCGACTTTATATATATGTTTGATTTAATAAAGATGTATAGATATAATATTCAATAATGTTAAAGTTGATTTGTCAACGCAAGAATATGTATCACTCAAGTAATATAGGGCTCTAATGGAGTCCTAGATATCAATCCACAGTAATAAATAAAATACTACGGACTAAGATTTAATAAAAAGTAATATTTCAACTACAACAACGTCAAGTTGCTTATCTGTCATTAATAGGCAATTGAAATAAGTGNGGACTTACCCACGCACTATCTGAAATAGGATATATAATTCCAGTGTCTAACCATTTCAAAATTTCCTTTTTTACTACTTCTTTCATTATCGGATTCAATCTCCTTTGTGGATCAACTCTTGGTTTATATTGTTCATCTAATATAATTATGTGCATACAGATTGAAGGACTGATTCCCTTAATATCCGCTAAGGTCCAACCAAAAGCTTTCTTATATCTTTTTAATGTGTCTAACAGTCTTTGCTTTTGCAGTTCTTTTAATTCAGAAGATATAATAACGGGTAATGTAGGTGAGTCTCCCAAAAACACATACTTCAAAGTTAGGTAATGTTTTCAACTCAAGTTTAGGTGGTTTTATAATTGATGGAAATAGATTCTTATTAGCATTTTCTGTAATATCCAATATCTCAAATCTTTCTTGAACATAATCTAATTCTTCCTTCTCTAATTTATCCAGAATAATTTCATCATTCTCTTCAATTTGTTCTTCAAAATGCTCGTCTTTTTCAACATACTTTTGATCTTCAAAATGTCCTTTAAAATGTTCATTCAGTAGATTTTCAATAATTTCCATGCGAAAACACTCATGATCTCTTTCAACAGCAGGGTATTTCATAAATTTTACAATGTTAAAAATCACTTCTTGATCATTTACCTCATAGTTAATTCTCCTTTTTGAACATCTATCATAGCTTTTCCAGTAGCTAAAAATGGTCTTTCTTATCTCTTTCAACAGCAAGGTATTTCATAGATTTTACAATATTAAAAGTCACTTCTTGATCGTTTACTCTCATTAATTCTCCTTTTTGAACATCTATCATAGCTTTTCCAGTAGCTAAAAATGGTCTCCCTAAAACGATTCTTCTTTTTGAACATCTATCATAGCTTTTCCAGTAGCTAAAAATGGTCTCCCTAAAATGATAAGTATTTCTTTATCTTCCTCCATATCCTTTTTGAACATCTATCATAGCTTTTCCGCTAAAAATGGTCTCCCTAAAATGATAAGTATTTCTTTATCTTCCTCCATATCCTTTTTGAACATCTATCATAGCTTTTCCAGTAGCTAAAAATGGTCTCCCTAAAATGATAGATTTCATAGATTTCACAATGTTAAAAGTCACTTCTTGATCGTTAACTCTCATAGTTAATTATCATTTTGAACATCTATCATAGCTTTTCCAGTAGCTAAAAATGGTCTCCCTAAAATGATAGGTATCTCTTTATCTTCCTCCATATCTAAAATAATGAAATCCACAGGAAAGATAAATTTGTCCACTTTTACTAACACATATTCTATAACTCCCTTAGGATATGTAACTGAACGACCCGTCAACTGTAGAGTTACAGAAGTAGGTGAAACTTCTCATAATCCTAATCTTTTAAAAATTGAAAGAGGCATAAGATTAATGCTCTCCCAAGTCACATAAAGCTCTTCCATAAAATTTTTCACCGATAGCACACGGTATAGTGAAGCTACCAGGATCTTTTAATTTTTCAGGAAGCTTTTTCTGAATAATTGCACTACACTCTTCACTAAGTGCAACAGTTTCATTGTCCGTGAACTTCCTTTTCTTGTTCATAATATCTTTCATAAATTTAACATAATTGGACATCTGCTCTAAAGCTTCTACAAAGGGAATGTTCACCGTTAACTTCTTAAGAATTTCTAAAAAATTTGGAAAATTTTTTATTCTGTTTATGTTGCTTCAACCTTTGAGAAAACGGTGGTGGAGGTTTCTTCACAGCAATTTTCATTGGTGTAAATGGATACTCTAAATCTGGGTACTCATGATTTTTTTCTTTTTCGGTATCCACTTTCTCTTTTTCATTTTCTATTTCTTTTTGCACTCTTGTCTCTAATTCTTTTCCACTTCGTAACTGAATTGCCTTANAAAGTAAATTAAGATCAAAGTGAAAAGATCATCACAATTTCTTAAACACTTTCATGGCTTCACCAATTCAAACCACCATTTCACAAATCTTGAGACAAGGTGAAAGACAAAAAAACTACTCAGAACTCATGGGGAAAGCACAACACAACTTGGAATTCATAAATAAAATCGAAGTCATACAAACTATAATAAGTAAATAACTTATCTCTAAATTTCTCCCCAAGAACACTCCTCAAAGTTCCTCTGATTCTCTTCCCTTTACAGCACACAGAATTCCTCTTCGAAGTAGCAAGGAGGAAGAAATCTCTCACTTTCCCTCAACTCTTACAATTTCTCGAAGAATTCATCACAATTACACGCTCTATCAAGCTCAAATGGAAACTATCTAACCTTTAGGTCTCCAAAAGTCTTCTCTTCTTCCTCCTATTTTTGGCCAAAATGTTCTCTTTGAAGATGTGGATGAGTTTTCCCAAGAGTTGCTTACGCACACCTCCAAAATCCGTCCTTATCCATTGTACATGTCACATAACCGTCGATCCCGCCGCCGGCGGCCGCGATGGAGCCGTCGGCGGCCTTCTAGAGAATTTGTCTTGTAGCATCGGGAAATTTTTACCGTCAGCGGCCTTGAGGGCGTCGTCGGCGCCCTAGTGCAATTCTCCACATTTTGGTCTTTTTTGCTCCAAATTCTTTCCTTTTTACATATTTTTGCTCCATTGACCCTAATTTATCATTCCTGCAACAAAACATCAAAAATACCTTTCTTTAAAGTGCAATATCATTAAAAATAGTATAAAAGAGGTATGAAAATCTCAACATATTTTCCTTTGGTCACATATATAGCTTTAGTAAGAGTTTGATTTGTATAAGTTTGTCAAATGATTATATCAGTCTTACTTCTATTGAAATGGAACTTTGAGATATGAGTAACATAGGGTTCTTGAAGTAGAGTCTACAATTTAGGAACGGGCCACTGATCCCCCTCCCAGAAATCAACCACAGTAAGATTATGATTTAGGTTTGGAAGAGCACTGAGCCACTCCCTAGGGCACCAGTGATCCAACCAACAGTTTACCTTGTCAGCACTCAGACCCCAATTGAACATCTCCTCAGCAAGATGTCTTACTTTAAGAATGTTGGTCCATATTCTAGAATCTCATATCTTCCTGACAACAATAGAGCGATGATGCAATCTGCAACACTTACCCATCATAAACTTATCCCACAGAGAATTCTAAGCTCTGAAATTGATCTACATTTTGTAAAGGTTGACCTGACAAAGATGATGAAGCCCTTTAAACCCAATACCCCCAGTCAAGGTGGGTTTAGCAGCCTTCTGCCAAGATGCCCAGTGAATTTGTTGCCTTTGACCTGACCACAAAAATCTGTTAAAAGCTCTTTCTAATTGAATTTGTGTGCTTNTATGTGTGTGTGTGTGTGTGTGTGTGTGTGTGTGTGTGTGTGTGTGTGTGTGTGTGTGTGTGTGTAAATTAATTGTCTTTCCAAAGCTGACGATGAGATTTCAACTCTGGTGACCGACAGCTTCCAACAAGCAACTCCTCACTTTCTAAGTGCTGACACTCATAAGATTCTTTTCTAATTTGCTTGAGCTCATTTAACTGTAATAATCATTTCTCACCAGCTTCTTTCATTTTATAATTAATTTTGATAATCGCCCAATAAGCCTTATATTCTAATTCAACTGGTAAGTGACAAGCCTTTCCAAATATGAGCCTATATGGTGTCATTCCTATAGGAGTTTTGGAAGCAGTCCTATAGGCTCATAATGTAGAATAAGACATATGGTGCAAATTCTTCCTTTTTGGATTTACAGTCTTTTCCAATATGCTTTAATTTCATGATTAGATACTTCAGTTAAATCACTTATTTGAGGGTGATAAATTGTGGCAATTTGATGATTAATTCTATATTTCCTCATTAAAGTTTCAATCCTAAAGTTCTTAAAATGGCTTCCTCTATCTGTAATGATCACTCTTGGCATTACAAATCTAGTAAAAATATTTTTTCCTTAAAAATTTAGTAACACTTTGAGCATCACAATGAGGTAAAGCAACAGCTTTAATCCATTTTGAAACAATGTCCACATCTAATAAAATGTATAATTTTCTAGAAGATGTAAAAATGGTCCCATAAAACCTAAACCTCATACATCAAAAATTTCAACTTCCAAGGTAAAATTTAGGGGCATTTCATTTCTCTTAGAAATATTACTTATTCTTTTACATATATCACTTATTTTTACATAAGTATTAACATCCCTAGTTATTGTAGGACAACAAAATCTAGAGTGTAAAATTTTATATACAATCTTATCCACTCCAAATGTCCCCTAAAATCAGATTCATGACATTTTTTAATGATTTTTTAGTTTCTTTAAAAAGAACACATCTTTTGATCATGGAGTCCTTACATTTCTTATATAAACAAGGGTAGTCCCAAAAGTATAATCTTGCGTTGAACATGAACTTTTATTTTGATGGTTGTCTAATCCGTAGGGTAAAATATTACTAACAAGGTAGTTAACTATATCAGCAAACCACAAAGTATGCCACTCAGAAACCGAGTATAATTGTTCATAAAAAAAATTTCTTTTATGTCAATATCATTATCACCATAATTTTTTTGTTCAAGCTACAATAAATGATCAGCAAATTGATTATCGATAGCCTTTCTGTCTACTACTTGATAATCAAATTCTTGTATCAAAATGACCCATCTAATTAATCGTGATTTCGAATCCTTCTTCAGCATCAAATATTTAATAGCAGAATGATCAGTATGCATGATATATTTTGCCTTAATGAGATAAGGTCTAAATTTATCAAAATAATATAATACCGCCAATAATTTCTTTTCAGTTGTAGTATAATTAATTTGAGCTTCATTAAGGGTTTTGCTTGCATAGTTATAATTTTAAAAATGTTATCTTGTTTTTACCCAAATACTACCCTAATAGCATAATCACTTGCACCACACATTAATTCTAATATTTTTTCCCAGGTAGGTGAAATAGTAATAGGTGCATTGATTAATTTATCCTTTAATAAATCGAAAGCATTTAAGCATTCCTCATTAAAATCAAAATTCTTGTCTTTTTCTAAAAGATGACATAGAGGCTTAGGAATTTTTAAAAAGCATTTAATATACCACTTGTACAACCCAACATGTCCTAGAAAATTTTTTACTACTTTCATTGATGTAGGAGATGATGATTGAGCAATAAATTGAATTTTATTCGGATCTACTTCCATGTCATTTTCAGAAATCTTTATGTCCTATGACTAAAGGAAAATATGTTGAGATTTTCATACATATTTTATACTGTTTTTAATGATATTGCACTTTAAAGAAAGGTATTTTTGATGTTTTGTTGTAGGAACGATGAATGATGGTCATTGGAGCAAAAAAATGCAAAAAAGAAGCAAATTTGGAGTGAAAAGGACCAAAATGTGAAAATTTAAACTAGGCCGCCGACAGCGCCCTCGACCTCGCCGACGGCGAGTTTTTCCTGAAGCTATAGAACAAAATTCTTCAGAAGTCCGCCGACGGCGCTCTCAAGGCCACAGACGGCCTACTCGATGATTATGCCTACTCAAGCTTTGGATAAGGACAAATTTTGAAGGGATTCTTNAAAGTGAGAGATTTCTTCCTCCTTGCTACTTCAAAGAGGAATTTTGTGTGTTGTAAAGAAAGGAAGAGATTCAGAGGAACTTCGAGGAGTGTTCTTGGGGAGAAACTAGAGATAAGTTATTTACTTGTTGTAGTTTGTATGACTTTGATTTTACATATGAATTCCGAGTTTTGTTATGTTTTTCCCATGAGATCTGAATTGTTTTCTCTGTCTTTATCCTTGTCTTGAGATTTGTGAAATAGTGATTTGAATTGGTGAAGCCATGAAAATGTTTAAGAAATTGTGATGATCTTTTCACTTCGATCTTAATTTAATTTCAATCTAGCCAATTGATTTGTTAAAATATATTGAGTTTTACAATAAAAGTGAGATTACATCCAAGATTCAGGAAGGTCAAAGCCTTGGAAGTTGGGTGCAAATAAATAGGGAAATAATATTATCGGGAGTAGAATTGGAGATTTTAGGGTGACAGACTAAAATCTCCAATTCGGTCCTATCATTTTGGTGTTGAAGTGTAGATGTTATCCCTCAGGTGAGGGGAATGTGGGAGCTCCGAAGTGAGAGCCAGTATCCTCCCAGCCTAGCCGCAAATTCAGTAAACAAGTGTAGGATTAGTCAATGTTCTTTATGCCTGAACTAAAGGGTAAAGAATAGGTATGCTCCTATTTGGCACAATATAAATTGATGCTAATTCATTTTATCCATTCACTATAATTTCTTGACAAGGAGAAGGATGTTTTCTTATATATTGAATATCGCAATTAAACCCTCCTTAATATCATTAGTTATTTATTAGTTATTAAAATTACCTAATTATTTTAATTGCCTATTAGTGACAGATAAATAAATTGAACTTCGTTGTTATGATTAAAATATTGATTTTCTAAATTCTTAGTTCGCAGTTCTAAACCACTCCCTGTGGGATCGATGTCTAAAACTCCATTAGAGCCCTTATTACTTGAGCGATACGTATACTTGCATTGATAAGTGTGACTTTATAATTATTGAATATTTATTACGTCCATATTTATCTTATATTTTAAGCATATATAAAGTCGTGGTCATCCTAGCACAATTTCTTCTGTGACCATAAATTGACATTTTTCCTAATTGAGAAATAAATTTGTGTCTTCGCAACATTTTAGAACTTTAGCTAATGCTCTAGACATGGATCAAAAGAGGTTCCAAAACTAAGAAATTGTCCATGAATTCCTTTCTCAATTAAATCATATAAAATAACATCATGTACCTTTGAAAAGTGGCAGATGCATTACCAAACCAAAATACATTCTTCTAAAAGTGAAAGTCTCATATGGACTAGTAAATGTTATTTTTTTCTTGATCCTCAGGAGCAATAAGTATTTGGTGGTATGTGAAATATCCATCCAAAAAGTAGAAATAGTGATGCCCTGCTAGCTTATCCAATATTTAGTCCAGAAAGGGTTGAGGAAAGTGATCATTCCTAGTGGCCAGATTCAACTTTATATAATCAATTCAAATGAGCCACCCATTGAATTATTTTGTTGGGATTAATTCATTATGTTCATTTACAACTACATTCTCTCCCCATTTCTTAGGAACACAATGTGTAGGACTAACCAAAGCACTGTGAGAAATAGTATAAATAATTTCAGCATCCAACCACTTTAAAATTTCTTTCTTCACAATATGTTTCATGATAGGATTCAATCTTCGTTGATGATCAACCCTAGGTTTATGATCATCTTCCATCAAAATTCTATACATACAGATAGAAGGGCTAATTTCTTTTATATCAGCTAGTGTCCATCCAAAGGCTTTCTTATGATTTTTCAATTTGTCCAATAATCTTCCTTCTTTATCTTTAGTTAAATCTGAGGACATTATTGGAGATAATGTAGATGAATTCCCTAGATAAGCATACTTCAAATGAGTAGGGAGCACTTTCATCTCAAGTTCAAGAGATTTTTATATTCAGGGAATCAGAGCTTTATTATTTTCAGTAGTGTCCAAAATATCAAAACATTCCCGAACATAGTTTGAATCCTCAATATTTATCTCATCTAATTTATCTTGCAAATCAACTTCATTTTCATCCTCCACTTCTAGTTGATGTATTTTGACTTCATAGCTCTCTCCAAAATGATAATTAATTAAATAATCAATAGTATCCCA
Source organism: Phalaenopsis hybrid cultivar (assembly GCA_002079205.1). NCBI lineage: Eukaryota > Viridiplantae > Streptophyta > Magnoliopsida > Asparagales > Orchidaceae > Phalaenopsis > Phalaenopsis hybrid cultivar. The sequence goes on along the minus strand of JXCR01115247.1, from coordinate 239,002 downwards.
TCGGTAACATTTATTATCTTTTCTAATAACTAGATACTCCATTGATTTTATCACATTAAAAGTAACTTCTTGTTCATTAACTATTATAGTAAACTCTCCTTTTTGCACTTCTATAATTGCTCGTCAAGTTTCCAGAAAAGGTCTCCCCAAAATGATAGGTATTTCTTTATCTTTCTCCATATCAAAAATAATAAAATCCGCAGGAAAGAAAAAATTATCCACTTTTACAAGCACATCTTCTATAACCCCATTAAAATAAGTAAGAGAATTGTCAACTAACTGAATTGCTTAGTTGTGGGAGAAATATCTCCTAAGCCTAATCTTCTGAATATAGAAAATGACATGAGGTTAATGTTAGCTTCTAAATCACATAAAGCTTTTCCACGGAATCTATCTCCAATTGTACAAGGTATATTGAAGCTACCAGGATCCTTAAGTTTTTGAAGGAGCTTTTTTTGAATTATTGCACTGCATTCTTCACCTAATGCAACAGTCTCATAATATTCAAACTTCCTCTTTTTGTTTAAAATTTCTTTCATAAATTTAACATAACTTGACATCTGTTCCAAGGCTTAAAAAAAAGGATGTTAATTGTAAGCTTTTAAAATAACTCAAGCAACCTTAAGAATTGTAGGCCCAACTTTTGTTGTCTAAGTCATTGAGGAAATGGTGGTGGTGGTGGTCTTTCTATATTGATCTTAGTTAGAGAGACGTGCTTTTCTACCTCCTTAGGAACAATATCTTCATGTCTTTTTATTTCTTTGTTCTCCTCCTCTCCTTCAATCTCCTTTTGAATTCCAACATTTAATTTCTTTTTACTTCTGAGTTGGACAGCTTTAACTTGTTCTTGCTCCTTATTCTTTTCTTTAAGATATATTTCAAAGTTACTAAGAAGTGTTCCCCGAGGCCTATTGTTAAGTGCATTAGCTATTTGTCCATATTGATTCTCAATATTTCTTATGGTAGCACATTGAATTTGTAAATGATTCCATTTCTGTAACACCACTTCTTCTATAGACAATTTTTTCTCCTTAAGTTGTTGGTTATTTGTAAATTCTGGAGAATAATAAGGTTTATAGTTATTACTACTCTGATTGTTTCAGTTTCCTAATGGGTTTGTTTGATTGTTCCCTCATTGCCAATTTCCATCACCATAATTATTATTCCATTTAAAGTTAGGGTGGTTTTTTCAGCTTAGGTTATAATAGTTAGAATATGAATTATTTGATATATTGTTAATTGCATTTAAAGTCTCTACTGATGGTTGAGAGTCGATCATCTAGCCTAACAAATTTTCTTCTATCACAAGAGGTGTTTGAGAAAAGTTCATTCCAAATTGACCTAACTTCTTAGATATTGTAGTAACTTGAGATGCCAGTATAGAAATTGCATCATTATCATGAAAACTAGCTACTTTCTTAGGATTTATCCTTTCAAAGAGCCATTGAAAGTTGGTTGTTGACATCTCTTCAATTAATGCGTAAGCTTCATCAAATAGTTTTGACATTCTTGATCCTCCAACAACAGCATTAATAATAGATCTAAGGGGTCTTACTATCCCCTTATAGAATGCTCAAATAATTAACTAGTCTAGCAATGCATGATGGGGAAAATTTCAAAGGAGTTCTTTAAATCATTCCTATGCTTCGTATATTGACTTAACTTCATACAAAGTATAAGAGGTAATATCATTTCTAAGCTTAGCAGTTTTTTAAAATAGAAAATATTTAGCCATGAATTTTTGTTCTATCTCCCCCCAAGTTCTATTAGATCAGGGTGATAATGAATTTAACCACATCTTAGCTTTATACCTTAATGAAAAAGGAAAAAGTATAAGTCTAACAACGTCAGTTGATACACCATTATATTTAAATGTAGCACACAATTTTAAAAAGCTTGCAAGGTGTAAGTTTAGATCCTCAGATGGTGTTCCCCCAAACTAATTGTTTTGTATCATTTGTATAATAGCAGACTTAAGTTCAAATGAATTAGCCGCCACAACAGGTGTTTGCATACTTGAGTGAATTTCATTTGTTGTAGAGTTTGTATAGCCCCTTAAAGGTCTTTGTAAATCATGAAGTTCATTTTCAACAGTTGGTTATTTAAGTGATTTTCAGATGTGTTTGCCATTTCTTAAAAATTATGAAGTTCTTTTTGCTTTCAAATTTTTTAATGGTTCATTCTAACTAAGAATCGTAAGGCACTAAATTTTCGAATCTTGAACAAGGCATGCACAATTTAAAATTCAGAAATTAAAAATAAAACAAAACACTTAAAATAAAAATATTTTTCTTATTTTTTTATCAATATTTTTAGAATTTTTTGATTTTTTATGTTTTTATATTATTTTAAGAAAATAAAAAAATATTGATAAAAGAAAATAAAATGCAATTCTCTTAAAATAAATCTACAGCAAATAAAATTTCTAAGTTTGAAAATTTCTTTATGTCCCCGACAACGATGCAAAAAATTTGACCCGACCCATAATTACGTAATTATTTAAGTTAAAAAAATGTCCAAAATATTGACCCAATTTAAATTCACCGGCTAGTGTGCAAAATAAATGTGTAATTAAATTGATTAATGATTTACACACTCAGGGTAGTATGCAAGTATATGTACCGTTTCAAGTAATATAAAGTTTTGTTTAAAAAGCCCAGTATCAAACCCACAGGGAATAAGGAATTTACTATGGTAAATTAGAAATATTTCTATTTAAACTATAAACTAATTCACAGAAGAATAATATCAAACCTTTTGTAAAAGGGAGTAACCAAAGTGGCTACTTCTAATTTAAACTAAAAGTAAATGCAAAATCTTTAAATTAAAAATGTTTAAAGAAGTGTGAATATAATAACAAGCCTTTCCCATTGCAAAGAGATTATAAATCAGTGCAAGAATCACATGATTAAAGATGAAAATGAGATATTGTGACAAGTAGAAACATATTTATTCTTTACCCTTCTGAGCATAAAGAACATTGACTAATCTAAAGTTAGTTCCACCTTGTCTGGTAGTATCGAGTAGATTCTAACTTCTCATTTCTAGATTCCCCTTTGTGCCTCTCTATAGGGCTTACCAGGGACCCTTAGTTCCAACCTTAGACCAAATTAGTAAAGGATCTAGCCTGTCACCCTAGAAACACCAATTCTACTCCCATGAGAACTTATCTCCTTATTTACTTGCACTACCACCTAGATTTGGCATCGTCTTCCTCCAAGGTTTAATGTGGTACTCACTAGTTGGTGAAATCATAACCCTCCCAATGGGTTTTAACATGACAAATGACCAGTTTGCAAAGTAAACGAAGAACTAGTGAAAATACCATCACAAACTTTTTGAATAAAAGAGTTCTTTAAAACATTCTAATCACACACATCATTACTTCTTATTGCAAGGAAAGAAAAGAAAACTACTCAGAAATCATGGGAATAACAAACAAAACATCATATATACATAAAAATCAAGTTTACAAAACAAATTTTTAAAAAGTACAAATACTTATCTCAAACTTCTCCCCAAGCAATCCTTTGAAGTTTTCTGATAGAAATTGACTTCACATGACTCACATATAACTTTATAATGACAAAACTCCCAATATAGTGGCCGCCCCACCCCTATAGTGGCCCAAACTACTAAAAAAATAAATATTTTCTCTTTTCTCCTCTCTTGAATGTGTAGAAATGTCTTCCATATATAGAGCTTTAAAAATAACCAAGGGTCACCTAAGGCACCTTTTCAAAATTCATTCAAATTCATTGAATGTTGGGCAAACCATTTCTGACGCCTAGGTGCCCAACTTTTAGGTCTAGACGCCGGCCTTCTAGAAAGTTATGGTGCTTAGGCGCTAAGTCACCTTTTGTGTATTTGGATTCAATTAACCATGTTAAGTGTGGAGCCCGATTAAGTTAAAATAAATAAAAAAGGTTTCTCCTGCTCCCGCCTTTGCCCGATTGTGAGTAGTCGTCAACACCTGCTCCCGCCTCTCGCTAACTGCTCCCACCTCCAGTTTTGCAATTGAAGTATCTCCCGCCTCTTCTAAATAGAAGAGACGCACCATTTGTTGCCAACCAATCCTGTCATCCATCTTTAAGTGCGAATAAAAGAGAGAGAGAAACTTAAGATGGTAGAAGAGGAAGGAAGGTATCGCACGACTCTCCTTCAGTTTAAGATACAACCTTTTTGTGTTCTTCTTTGGGTTTCCTTGGGATAGAGTAGGAGAAGTGCAAGCAGTAGTTCCTTGTGGCAGAAGGAAGAAGAAAGAAGCTAGAAGATTATTCTCCCTTGGCTTCTTCTTGGGGGTTTGTGGCGGAAGATAAATTGGGTTTATTTCTCTTGTAAGTTTATCTTCTTCGGTGTATCTCTATGTAGAGAGAGAAGAAGAGAGAGCAAGGAAGTCTGAGATCCTTCTTGTAAGTTGAGACAATTGACTGGTGTAAATTCCTCAAGTAGTAAAATCCTGTGTAACTCCGTGGACGTAGGCAATTTGCCAAACCAAGTAAATCTGTGTGTTCCGTTGTGTTACTGTTTTCAGGTATGAATTTTCTAGTTCTATTTTTTCACTTCTTCGAAGATCATTCTTCGATTATATATATATATATATATATACCATAAAAACTTGTATCAAAGTCAGAGATTTCA
>JXCR01115247.1:200982-234202 GCA_002079205.1 Phalaenopsis hybrid cultivar | reverse complement strand
ATATATATATATATATCACAAAAACTGGTATCAAAGTCAGTGATTTTGGATCTGAGGAAGAATGATGTCTGCAGATGAAGTGAAGGTTTCAGAAATCAAGAAGTTTGATGACACAAATTTTTGTTATTGGAGGATGCAGATAGAGGACTACCTCTATGAGAATAAACTTCATCTTCTGTTAGTGGGGAGAAGACCTGAAAGAATGGATGATGGTGAATGGAATTTATTAGATCGATAAGTTCTAGGGGTTATTCGATTGACCCTATCGAGGTTCGTTGCACACAACATCATCAAGGAGAGGACAACTGCATATGTCATGACAGTCATATCAGGTTTGTATTAAAAGCCATTAACAAATAATAAGGTGTATTTGATGAAGAAGTTATTTAATTTGAAGATGACAGAAAGTGTTTTTGTTGCTCAACACCTGAATGATTTCAATACTATCACAAATCAATTGTTGTCTATTGAAATTGATTTTGATGATGAGATACATGCGCTGATATTTTTGGCATCATTGTCAAATAGTTGGGAAGCCATGAGGATGATAGTTAGCAGTTCTGCAGGTAAATCTAAACTGAAATATGATGATATTCGTGATTTGATTTTTGCTGAGGAGGTCCACAAGAAAAATTCTGGCGAGATCTCAGGTTTGAGTTCAGCACTAAATGTTGATTTCAGAGGGAGATCACATGACAGTAACTCAAATAGAGGGAGATCAAAATCAAAGTCTGATCAGCAGACAACCTGCTAGAATTGTGGCAAGACTGACCACAAAAAGAGGAACTGCAGGAATCCCAAGAAGATGGAGAATGATAATGCAAATGTGGTATCTGAAGAAGTATATGATGCACTTTTGCTGGCAGTTCATAGTTATGTTGATGATGAAAGTGAAGATGAGAGTGGGTCTGGGGCACCCTTTTCTATTGTTCCACAAACAGATGGAGAAGAACCACAGAGCTATGAAGAAATCTTGCAAGATAAAAATTCGAGCAAGTGGGAGCTGGCAGAATGCAGAATTTCCACCATGGAAGAAGGCATTACACAACAAGTGGGTGTACCGTGTGAAGAGTAAGCGTGATGACAGTAAGAGGTACAAGGCTAGACTTGTTGGAAAAAAGTTTTCAACAAATGCAGGATATTGTCCATGTTGTGAGAGTTGCAAGCAGAGATAAGAGTAACCCAGGAAATAGCTTGGAGGTGCAAAACTATGTGGACCCTGCTGATATGTTGACTAAGGGTGTTACTCTTGAGAAATTAAAGTTGTGTGAAACTTCAATTGGTCTTCTGGTGTGAAGGCAAGGGGATTTGAATTGTAGATGTGGAGGATTCATGTTTGAAGAAAAAGGTGACGTCGCTAGTGGAGGATATCAGTTTGAGGTAAGAGATGTTGCTGCCTGTGTACCGCACTCCAAGTGGGAGATTTGTTAAGTGTTGAGCCCAGTTAAGTTAAAACAAATAAAAAAGGTTTCTCCTGCTCCCGCCTTCGCCCAATCACGAGCAGTTGAAACTCCCGTCCACCAGCACTCACTCCCTCCTCTCCCTAACTGCTCCCTCATGTAGTTTCACGATGGAAGCTTCTCCCACCTCTTCTAAATAGAAGAGACACACCTTTTGCCGCCAACCAATTCTGTCATCCATATTTAAGTGCGAATTAAAGAGAGAGAGAATCTTAAGGGGTTAGAAAGAGGAAGAAAGGTGTTGCATGACTCTCCTTCAAATTAATACACATTTATTTTTGTGTTCTTCTTCAGGCTTCCTCGGGATAGAGGAGGAGAAGTGCAAGCAGTAGTTCCTTGTGGCAGAAAAAAGAAGAAAAAAGAAGAAAAAAGAAGAAGGAGATCGTTCCCCGTAGGCTTCATCTTGGTGGCTTGTGGCGGAAGAGAAGTTGAGTTTATTTCTCTTATAAGTTTATCATCTTCAGTGTATCTCAGTGTAAAGAGAGAATAAGAGAGAGCAAGGAAGTGAGAGATCCCTCTTGTAAGTTGAGACGATCGACTGGTGTAAATTCCTCAAGTAGTAAAATCCTCTGCAACTCCGTGGACGTAGACAATTTGCCGAACCACGTAAATATGTGTATTTTGATGTGTTACTATTTTTTGGTGTGAATTTTCTCATTCTTCTTTTTCACTTCGTCGAATATTGTTCTTCTGTTTTATATATATTTACCACAACAAACCAATTTTGCTCCATTTTATCTTTTTTCTCTTAAACTCCATTTTTTGCACCTAAAATCAATAACACATAAAATATCTTTCATTAAAGTTCAATATCATTAAAAATAAGCATGAAATATATAGTTAAAAACATGTAATTTTATGGTGTGTCAGCGGCTGAAGACCCACCTTAAAATTGTTCTTATAAAAGACTAACTAAGGAGAAAAATCTCTTGTAGCCCTTCGTGGCCGGTGGCCGGTAATAGGAGAATCATATGATTAAGAACATAACGAATTTGGATCTATTCCATGTCTGCCACGTAGAGGACCAAAATCTCCAAAGCAAAAATTGAGCCAAATGATTCCTAAGAATACTTCTGAATCATGAAGCCTATGATACTGTGCAAAAAGGAGAAGAGAAGGAAAGAAATAGTAGAACCCAAAGAAAGAAGGAAAATGCAGCGAAACCTGTAGAAAAAAAAAGAACAAGGATTCTCAGTCACTGCGCAACCACACACACACACGCCGCACGCACACACGTGCGCGCACGCACGCACACACACACACACACATATCTCTATTAGTGTGTTATTGTGATAGTATTATGCTAGTTTGATGACAGTATTCTACCGTTTCAATTGTGATAAATTCTACAACCATAATACTATGATGGTAAGATGAAATACTTTCTCTTCCAATACAAAATCATCATTCCATATGGTTAATTTAGCTATCAAGCTTGTCATTGAACAAAGCAGGTAAAAAATTATGAAACCATGCTTATCTGAGACACTTTCTGAATGAAAGTATAACCACACAACCAACATTACTTGGATGCTCTCTATTCTGTTTTTCTTAGATTCTTTCTGTTTTTCTTAGATTCTTTCATTCTTCTATATTAGCTTGCTTGAAAACACAAAGAAAAGTACATGAGTTTGCATTTTAAACAATAAATCCTTACGCAAGACTTGTTTCGAAAAATACTAAATATAACAAGACTTACAAGATGAGAGAGAGGGATATCAAATGTTTCTTATCCGGTGACCGACAATATGTGAGATTTCAAATGAATCAAATCCTAGCTTCCAAATCATATGCGGAGCCCCCGAAGACCTACAATTTTATTTTCAAAGCTCTGAACTCATTCGGATCTCGTCATTCACCAATATAGCACGTGTGGACTGCTGAATAGCACGTGTGGACTGCTGAAGCAATGGTTTCTCTTCCCCTCCAGGCTTTCGCTGCAAGCCGTAAGAGGAGAAAAAAAAAAAGGACCGCCCCAGTAGCTCGTCGCATCTCTCCCCTCTTCGCTTTCATCCAGCTCCCTACAGTCCTGATCACAAAACCTGCAAACAAATTTTGCTTAACCGCTGCGTCTTCGTCTCGAGACCGGGATCTCTACGTCGTTCTCACTTCGTCTTGCTGATGGGTTGCGCTTCCTCCATTCCAGGTATTCACTCACCATTTCTCCCTTCTCTTTATACTTTCCTTACCTATAGTTTTCGATCCAATTGTAACATCCCTTAAACATCGAATTCACTGTTAGTGGTTATTTTTTGTGGCTCATCTTTTGTCTCAGCAATTTTTTCCCCCGTTTTGTTCTTTTGGCCGTTGTGTTTGTTAGGCTGTATTGAGTTATTCTTTGTAGGGAAGCTGATGATAGCTGGTAGATTACAAAATTATTCGTATGCCTGTGCTGTGCTTTTTTTTCTTGGACCTGGGGGAACCGTGATTTAAGAGAGATTTGTTTCTACCTCCTACATCGTTTATTTTTCCTATTACAATATTGATTTAACTTTGAACCCGTTTTGGTGGGATCCCCTGTATAATACGTGGCGTGGATCATCGTGTTTACAAGTTTTTTGTTTAGTTTTGCAGTAGTTGTATGACCTTTATGGTTCAGGATTGTTTTGAGTTGCAATCATATCATCGTGTTTATTTCTTTTTAGGGAAGCTGGAGAAGGTTGATGTATTAGGAAATTATTTTTTATCCCTAGTTTTTTTTTAAGGGAAATCATGCCGGAAGAAAGTAATTTGAGTTTTTGGAAGGGATTTACCTCTTACGATGCAGATTTTTTGGTTAGTTTTCGATGGATTATTTTGCAAAAATAGCTCTCCTACTCTGTGAGATTGGCTTTTGTTCGGAAGATTTACATTCATAGCACTCAATTCTTATGTATTTTAAATATCTAACACCTGTAATTCTTCGAGATTGGTATGCTTACAAAGAATGCCCATGAAAGGTTAGCTCACGTGTATTGAAGAACTTTTGATTTTTTTTTTTCGTTATTCTTTATGTGAAATCAGTGATATTTTGCTCGTTTAGAAATCATGGATATATTTGATTTGATTCTATCTCTCCCTTTTCCTCCTTTCTCACTCTAGCTCACTAGAATTTCTTCACCTTCTTTAATTTCCCTACCTTTCCTAGCCTTTGTTTGTGCAAGTATTGGATGCATGCATGTGATCAATATGGCATGCTCTCTTGCCAAATCGCCATGTATGAGTTGGAGGACTTCACTCCAATTTTGCCTTGCCTTTAATCACGACGTATGATTCAATTGTTGTTCTAGTCACGCGATTTGTAATTTGATTATCAATTTTTCTTTTATGGTATAATTTCTGTTAACAAAACTAACATCTGAAAAACTTTTAAAAAAGTTAATTGGTTTGAACTTGAGATATGGGCTGATATATGTAGCCTTATCTGTAATATTGTGTAGTAGTTTTCATAATTTGAACCTATGATCTTTAAGTTTTCATGGAACCAGCTTAACTGTGGTGCTAGGCTTGCTCTTTAGGCTATTTATTTTTTTAAGAGATCGTGAGATGAATGGTGGCAATGATGGTCTTTAACAGCAGTTCAAGTTTCATATTACATAATTTTTAGGCCTAGCTGACTTAATTTTTTAGGTAATTAATATTACTTTTTGAATATGCACCTATTCTCAATGATCAGTAATACTTAGGAAACATAAGATTGAATAAATTTAGACTTCTAACTTGAAGATAGAGTTACAAAAAGTGCATGTGCTGCATTCTCTTAGTCGATAATTAATAAAATTATTTCCTTGAGAATACTAACAACAATACCAGATAATCTTACAGCAAAGTGATATTTGCAGTTGAATAACGGTGATTTTCAGTGGAAAGTAGAAACTATAACATGAATGTTGTTAAATATTTGTAATAAAACAGATTAAAGGAGTTTGCACAGGTGAATGATATGAAGAGAAAAAAATACATTTGTATAGAGATACGACTTTGAATATTTCACACATAATCATTTATACTAGTTAACTTATAAGATTGTATGACTGACGGTGACTGGGGGGCAGTACATGTCCGTTGAATGACTGACAGGGACAATTGTAACAATGTAGTCATAAAGTTAATTTAGTTTTATCTGCCTTCAGTTTGATGTAAATGCTTTACATTAAAGACTTAAAAAATCTTCTACTTACAATATTTTGGTTAAATTATGAGAAACATTTTTTTTCTTACTTTTGTTTTTTCATAAGTATTTATCATACACTTCAAGAAGTTAACCAGGCTATTAAAAGATATGCATCTGACGTAGTTATATCTAGAGTTAACAAGAGTTATGCAACCATCGGATGGAACTTGGGGTATGCTTGGTTTGATGTTATTAACATAACCATATTTTTTAAACNGGTTCGCTCATGGTTAGTTGTCGGCCAAAGAGGAATTAAAGAATCAAGAACATTAGGATCCTAAATCTCCTTTACATCAACCACGGAGAGAACATGAATCTCCGAAGCTAGAATCGACCCGAACGATTCTAGGAAAACTTACGTGCTATGGAACCTAGGATATCACGCAAGGAGTTGAAGGGGAAGAGAGAAATGGCGTAGCGTAGAGAAAACCGAAAGGGATGAGAGTTCCCACCTGCTGCACGCCTGCGTATATATGTGAGGGCGAGGTATGGGGAGACGGAATGCCGCTGACAAGACAGTGATGCGATGGTGATCACAACATAATCGAGACAAAATAATCATTACTAGAAATAGAAAATTACATTTCATTTATCTATTTACAAAAAAAGAGAGTACATTACGAACAACTAACAAAAGTCACTAAGAAAAAAAAACCTAACCAAACGATAGTCTGACGCTTCACCTGAGACAAACCCTCGGTGGAGCAACCTTTCATACGTAAACTCGCCACCCAACTTAGAAAATGTCAAATTGACCATCCTCGCCTGAGCGAGAAAACTCCCTCCGGCGGCCAACAACTCTAAACTGAGACGTGTTATCTTCCCCCAAACAACGAACATCTTCTCCCGAAAAAAGAAAATTCCTCACGCAGAGCGATGACATCCTTCTTCATGCGATCGACTTTCATCAGGACCTAGACAACTCTATCGTCATCCTCCCGGAGATGCCCCATACTGCAAGAATGTCATTCTTCTATCTATGCAAGATGGTGCATCAGAGACTTGGAGGACACCTGATGACCCACCTCCTCCACTCTTATCGCGTTGGAGGTATCTTAGTGGTCCAAGTTTTGGACTTTACCGCGAGGTAGGTTCCCCTCATTGGTCCTCTGGTCCACAACAACCTACTCCACAGCTATCACGTCCATTGTGGCGATCTGCTCCTCGACAGCTACAGCCTCCGCAGCAGCCTGTCCCATGGTGGCTATATCCTTCGTTGGGTTGGTATCAATACCCGACGAAAGAGAATCGATTGTAAGAATCTCTATGGCTAACCCAAAGGAAAAAAAAATGTACAAAGNTCGACAGCTACAGCCTCCGCAGCAGCCTGTCCCATGGTGGCTATATCCTTCGTTGGGTTGGTATCAATACCCCACGAAAGAGAATCGATTGTAAGAATCTCTATGGCTAACCCAAAGGAAAAAAAAAATTACAAAATTTCAAGAGAACTTAAAACACGTACCCAAAATCCGATCCCATTTAGATGCGGTGTAAGAGTTACCACCCCCACTAGCTTTTCCTAGCTCCTCGCCTATGGACGAAATACCATCCTACGGCAGCGAGAATGATACTTTCGCCTTAGTTGTCATCACCTCCGTGCCAATTTGAGGGAGAGCGTACCCCGTGACAACCTGAATTAACGTCCGCTTCACTCCGGCAGGGACATCCATAATCGACAGATGTCCAGAAGGTCGATTGCCAAGATGACCTGCTGACCGTCCCGGGACTTGTCCATGCGACGGGCCTGCCAGAGAATCGGAGGAGCTTATCTGATCACCACGATCGTCACCCTTCGACCTCTGCACATCCCACTTTTTTACTTCCCCCGCGAGACTTCATTTGCAAGCTTCGTCTTCACATCTAATTTTTGAGCTTTCGCCCACAAACCACCAAGAGCCTTAACGAGTGCATCCTTGTCAACAAACGAGGCCTTCTCACCGGACATCGCCGTAGGATCAGACAGAAGGAACGAGGTTGAAAGCAATGGCCTATTTATAGCCCAATCCAGGGAAGTCATTTATTGATTTTTTATCATTTATACATTGTTGTATTTTTGAATGAGTAAAAAAGATTTCCTTGTTTTTGCATGCAAAACTTTTAAGAAGTAAGTCAATCGGGTTACTAAGTATGTATACAAAAACTATGACATCACAAATCTCAAAGCAATTCTAACGGCTAAGGTGGAAGACGAACGTCGAGAGGTCCGAACGACAGGCCAAACCACGTATTACGGATCTCTGGAAGCATCGCGATCGATGGGAGAAAGGCGATCGACATGCATATCGATTTGTCAATAGAATGTCGAGCCATCTAATCAACCAATGTTCCAAGGGGTTTGATAACAGGTGGTCGACCAGGCGCCATGCGAATCATCGATCGAGGGCCTACGCACAACCTAGGGGAATTAGTCGGCCGAAATAAACGACCGCCAAATTAAATATTAGACGAATAATTCTTGTAAATATAATATTGAATTTTCCTCAAGATTTACTAAGGTGACCCTCACAAACCCTAATGATTGTTGTTGTTGTTGAAAATAATGTAATAATTGTAGGCTACATTCTTTTTATTACATGGAATATATCCTCATTACCAATTTTATTACTAAACTACAATTTATTTCATATCAGTCAATATAATAGTAGAACCTTTTGGCTCAAATTAATTTTTAAAAATTGGAATGATGTCGGGCTTAAATTCCTAGAGGCAGAGTTTTATACATGTTTTGTTTTTGATATAGTAATGTAAATGCAACATCTCAAGGTGCTAGGCCACAAAGGTTCCATATTAATTAAATAGAATTCTTGAATTGTCTGTGTCTTTTTTGTGTGTCAAGTGCCTTATGAGGAATGGTGCTTTTTTCATGCTACAAGTTTATATTGAAAACCTTCGTTCTCTGTAAGTTTTACTCGTTCTACAATAGGACTTCAACAACTACGTTTTCTTGGCCTTACAAGCCCGTGTCTCATTGTCTGATGTACTTGGTGGTTGGGCTGCATTACGTAATTATATTTATTACTGATAAATGAGAAAATCAATTCCTTCGGTAACAGCAAGCGTTGGCTTAGAAATATGGGAATCATGAATTGTATGAAAGCTTGGCTCTTCTTAAAGTCACCATATCGCATAACAATAGTTAATTTCTGGACAAACATGGGTATTGGGCTTTTTAAATAATGAGTTGAATCAAACTAGTATTGTTCTATTATCCATCCTGAGTTGAATCAAACCACTATCAAACCACTATTGTTCTATTATCCACCTTTAGATGTTTTATACACGTTTTTTTTTTTGATATAGTAATGTAAATGCAACATCTCNAGCAGTATGTATGTTAAAGTGGCTCTCAACTCAATTTAATATTTGTCTAAAATGCATGGATAGTTTTATTTGAGTATGTTAAATATGTTCGTTCTCACAATCATGCTTTCTTTCTACCAAATGAATGGTAACTTTTTTTTTTCTTACATGTTTAGATGCATCTCATGGTGGCATGTAGCATACTTTTTCATTGCAATCCATCATTTTATATTGCCATACCAACCATTTGTAAAAATTAATCAGATTTTTTTTGTCATCAGATAAGAATGCTGGACGCTCAGACAATTTGAATTTAGAGCATTCTGGCATTAATGACCCAAAAAACATTCGAGTCAAGGTATATTTGCAGCTTTTGTCATTTTTTGAGGTTTTCGCTTTACTTTTTTTTTTGTCATGATTGCTATAGCTTTATAGGCAAGCATTAACCCATAATAAATCATCATGTTCTCCCATCTTGAACAAATTTTTAGCCTTCAATGTTGCATAAAGAATTTGTTTAACTTTATTTTTTTTTTTTTAAAGTTCTAGGCGAACTTGCGTTAGTGTTGAAGAAGATAATAAAATGGCTATTTTTTTTAAATGAGTTATCTATTAAAATTTTTAGAGTTTTGGTGATAGTGCAGGTTAACAAACCTTTTATAATATACTAAAAGCGTATGGAATTTCAAATTATCCAAGCAGCATTTTGATTAAAATAAAAGGGATGCCTAGATTTTTGGCATTATTTGGGAAGCAAACTTGGGGCATTTTACAAAGTTTTTGAGAAGATAATTGAACAAAGGTTTTGAAAAATCTCATTGGTGGTGTTGAATATATATATATATATATATATATAATAATTTTCTGCTTTAAAGGCTATATGAAACCATTTTTTTTGGTGCAAGCAAACTGATGGAGAAGTATTGTGGTTAATGAAGGACCAACATTTTTTTTTTAGTTTTAAAATATATGGTGTTAACAAAAAGATCTACTTATGGTTTTTATCAATCTTTAAAAAACATGATTGAGTACTACAAAAATTGGGTTTGTGGGAATCATGGAATAATGTAACAAAAATGTTAAGTTGTGGAAACTAATTTTCGACCTACGACGAAAATGCAATAAAAAACTTAGTTGTCGGTTGACCTCTACGGTAAGATCATTGTAGGATTTGGAAGGGGGCAAAGAGCCCACCTTAGGGCTTTGGGTTTGGAGCACTCTTAGAAGGTATTCAATATTTGTTGTTGTTTTATTAAGGATATCTTTGGGATTTTATATTAACAAACTGTTAGCTATTTATTTTTTGATTTAAGATTTACAAGAGGGAGACATCCTTAAATTTGCTAAATTTTATGGAAGGTAAGATTTAAAAAATATTGGATTTAAGTAGGGATGGGGCTAAAATAGGTTTTGAAATCCCGATTTTTTTTAATATATAAGCTAAGTCATGTATAAATTATGCCTAAGTTGGATTTTAAACAATCTATTGGAGAAGATATTAGAAATGAAAGTATTATGGGATGTACAATGTTTTTATAACAGTTATTATAACTCAGACCTCTTCTAGAGTAGAAAGTTATAAAAAGTTAAAAACTATACATATACATAAGATGAAGGGTTTTGCATTATTAGAATTAAGACTGAGTATATGATTTACACTTTACTAAATGTAATAAGATTTAGAGATGAATATAGTTACTGTGGTAAAAACTAAGTTGTTAAAGTAAATAAATCAATAAATAAAAAACAAGAGTATCATATTGTAAGAGAATATCATGGAGATTTATATGTATGTTTTATTTAATTAATATTAGAATGATATATGATTTTGAGCATTGGTAACAAGAAAGTCGTTGGCATTCAAGAAGATTATGGTAGAAATGTGTGATAAAATGGACATACAATAACATTAGGAAGGATGGAGTGTGAGATGCTTGAAGCAGTAGCATCTACTGAAATAAGATGTCGAAAAATAAACATTGTTGATTTATAAAAGAGAATAAACAATGCATCAATTGGGTAGGCTTAATTAATTGATGCATTGTGAAAGAGATTAGGTAAATTTAAGTTCTTATGAGTATTTATTTGTATACGAAAAATTCGACATCACGAATCTCAAAGTGATCCAAAAACTAAGGTAGAAGACTTCCGCGAAAGGTCCGAATGACCGGCCAAACCACGTAGGACGGATTTCTGGAAGTATAACGATCGATGGGAGAAAGACGATCGACGCGCATATTGATCGATCAGCCAAACGCCGAGCCACCCGATCAACCAATGTTCCAAAGGTTCTGATAAAAAGAACACAAGTGGTCGACCAGGTGCCGACTCAAGACGATCGTCCACGAATCATCTATCGAGGGCCTACGCACAACCTAGGGGAATCGGTCGACTGAAACAAACGACCGCCAGATTAAATATCAGGCAAATAATTCTTGTAAATATTATTTTGGATTTTCCGCAAGATTTACTAACTCTCACAAAGCTTAATGCTTAGAGGGTAAATTTGTAATTGTAATATTCTGACCGCCTATGTCTATAAATAGGTTCATTTCATATTAAAGGAGTTACACACTCTTTGCTTTTTCTTCTTCTCCTCTCTCTTATACGCTTTATTTTTTGGGTGTGTTTGCTGGAGAATTTTGAGTTCAACATTCTTTTGGATGCGGTGAGCGTGGAATCATGTTGTTGACAAGAAGAGAACAACAACAACAACAGAAAGGAGAAACCAGTGAGAGAAACATAGTGGAAGCAGTTTGCACCGGAGAATTTTTCGAAGAATTCATTTAGCAAGGACTACAAGACCTAAAAACTCAGATAACTACTCATATTTCAGGACAGTTCGCGGAAGTACTGAAGACAGTTGTAGCCTTGGGGCAGCCACAATCCTGGGAGGAGAGCGAGCTCAACACGGAGCCAAGTTTGGACCCCAACAACCATCTCGCGTCTTTCAAATCTTCCATGAGTCTGCTGAAGATTTCTGATGCTTTTAAATGCAAATTGTTCTTTACAATGTTAAGATTGTCTGCTCTCAGATGGTTCAACGGATTGCCCGTGGGGTTATTACCTGTTTCGCGGAGTTCAGGAAGCTCTTTTTGTCACAGTTTGTCAGCGCTCTAAGGCCCAAGAAGAGTGCTCGATCTCTGTGGTAATTAAAATAGGGAACCAACAAAAGCCTGCACTTATTCATTGCGCGTTTCCAAAGAGAAACAATGGATGTGATGGAACTGAAGCCTAAAATGGCCTAAGCTGAGCTGGCAAGGGGAGTGAGGCTAGCTCGACCAAAGAGGTTTTGCTTTGACCTTGACCAAAATCAACGGTCAACCCAATACCGTGAGCAACGGTTTGAGCATGAAGTCCATCTGGCCACCTCTGTTAGGGCATCTATGGCAGAGACAGTAGATGCCATCTAGAACAAATATTACTTCAGGTAGGCTCCATCAATGAGGACAGAGGCCTTCTTCGGGACAACATGAAATACTGTAAGTACCATAGCGATCACGACCACGAAAAGGAAGAGTGTCGGCACCTCAAGAGTTTAATCAAAGAGCTAATAAATGAAGGAAAGTTGAAAGAATTCGTGCCCCACGGGTCGAGACCTAGAGGCAAGGCAAAGTTCCAATGGGGGGAACATCCGACGGACCAATCCACACCAACGCTATCCATATTGCAGGATTTTGTGCCCGCCATACTCGGAGGGACCGAACCACCCATGTGAGCGAACCAGAAGAGACAAAAGGCTGTGGAACTGTGTGCATCAACTTTTGCCCCAAAACTGAAAGGTCATCTCCTATCTACTTTACCGATGAAGATCTACCCTCGAGGGGAAACTCCCACAACTAAGCCATTGTAATAACGACTATAATCAATATCTAGCAGGTGGAGATCATTCTCATTGATGCATGGAGCTTTTTGAATTTACTGTTTAAACAAATGTTTCACAAGCTGAGCCTCACCGCTAATCGGATGACTGCACCAGCTGAACTATTATATGGTTTCTTCTGGGAGAGGAAGGAAGCTCTTGGAATGATCAGACTTCCATTCCGCTAGGGGAAAATGAGAAATAATTTATGTCGATGAAAGACTTTTGCGTGGTAGACTCTCCCGCGACGTACAATGTCATTTCAGTCGACCACTCCTAAATGATTTTAAAGCTATGGTCTCTATGTTGTGATTAAATTTTGTGGAGATGAAGAGGTCATCATGATTAGGGGAGCCTGGAGCAGTCTCGGGTCTGTTGCCTGTGAGCCATCAGTAAAGTGGAGCACTCCATAGATATCCAAAACTTGAAAGGAGGTGGTCTCAAGACCAACGTGGCTTCCCCTCAAGTCGCAAATAACGAGGGAGATCCAGTAAATATTTTCTAATTAGTAAAGCTTTTAATGTAAGACATAGAATTATTGATCGGAACCCTCTAGGAAGATTGAAACGTTTTTGCATGAACGACATCCGAAATGCCTGGCGTGGCGATCAACTCAGCATCTATCAATTGAACATGGATCCCCCAACATGATCGATTAAGCAAAAAATCTGGAGTACATCCATAATGTTAGCAAGACCAGTCTGAGAGGAGTTGCAAAAGCTGAAGGACGCTGAATACATTCATGAGGTGCAATACCTCACTTGGATCTCCAACGCCGTAATGGTGCAGAAGGCAAATGAAAAGTGGAGGATATGCGTGGATTTCACTAACTTGAATTCGGCCTCTCTGAAGGATGCCTACCCTTGCTGAGGATCGACGCACTGGTAGATTTGGCTGTCAGCCATTTGGTTCTCAGTTTCCTCGACGCATTCTCCGGATACCACCAAATAAATATGTACCCCGCCAACTCCGAAAAAACATCTTTTATTGCTACTGAAAGAATCTATTGCTATAATTTAATGCCCTTTGGGGGCTGAAGAATACTTGGGCGACATACGAGCACCTCATGGATGTAATTTTTGCTAATTAAAAAGAAAAAAAAAACATTTAGGTTTATATTGATAACGTGTTAATTAAAAGTCGAATGACCACACAACATATAAAAGTTTTAAAGGAAACTTTTCAAACACTTAAAAAATTTAGTATGAGATTGAACCCGTTAAAATGCACATTTGGAGTCTCGACAGTCAAATTCATGGGATACTAATCCCTGAAGGCATAAAAGTTAGCCCGGAAAAAATCCAAGCAGTCGCCAACATGCCCTCCCCCAAAAGCACTCAAGAAATACAAACACTAAAGGTCTAATAGCTGGACTCCGCAGATTCATTTGGAAATCAGGAGAGAAATGCACCCCTTTCTTCAAAGTGCTCAGAAGAGCCAAATATTTTGAATGGAAACCCAAATGCGTAGAAGACTTCACAAACCTCAAACAATCCCTCACCTCTTCTCTTTTTTAAAGCCCGAAGTTGACAGAAAGACTCTCCCTTCACTTGGGGGTCGGGCAGAAGCAGTTAGTTCAGTTCTAGTCAAGAAGTCGAGAACAATATTCAGTGTACTACACCAGTTGAGTCCTCAGGGACGCGAACCCAGATATCCAACAATAGAGAAACTAACTTTTTCTTTGGTCATTTTAGCATGTAGGCTCCAACCGTATTTTCAAGTACATCCCATACAAGTTGTCACCGATCATCTGTTGAAGCCTGTCCTCACTCGCCAAGAGCATTCCGACCAGTTGCTCAAATGGGCAGTCGAACTTAGCGAAATTAATTATCTCCTTCGTTCCTCGGACAACAATAAAAGCACAAGTCGTCGATTTCCTGGCGGACTTCTCTGAATTCCAGGAAACCAAGAAAGACCAGAAGATCAACAGATCAACTTAGATATTGTTCACAGACAGTGCCCCTAACCGATCAAACGCTGGACTCAGAGTATGGCTATGCAGTCCAACAGGGGGAGAACAACTACACTCAATACAAATAAATTTTAAAGTAACTAACAATAAAGCAGAGTACCAAGCTTTGATTGCAAGTTTTTGCCTAGCGGCGGTAATGGGAGCCTTTCACATTTAAGTGAAAGCCGACTCACAACTAGTCATCAATGGCCAATTCAAAGCAAGAGATGAGACAATGGCCAGGTACCTCGAGAAAGTGAAAGTGGAGATCAGATGGTTCGCCAGCTTAAAAATCGAGCACATCCGAAGAGAGGGAATCAGATTGCGGTCCTCCTGTCCAGAAGTCTTCACTTACGAGGACAACCCCAAAAGACTCGACCAACCTATTATTGAGGAACCACGAACATTGGAATTAGCATTGAGGGAAAGAAAAGCTGTATTGATCACTACATTCACTACCTAGAAACAGGAGAAATCGATGAGGAAGCCACTAATCACAGGAGGTTCAAATTCAAAGCCACCCAGTACCTAATAGTCGAGGGAAAATTATTCAGGAAGTCAACCACATCTCTGTACCTGAAGTGTGTTAGGGAAAATGAGGTAAAAGATATTCTCCAAGATGTCCACACGTGGAATGTGGAAGCACTCCAGAGGAAAGAAACTCGCCCATTGGATCCAACGATTGCGATATTTTTGGCCAAATTCACTTAAAGATGTAGAGGAATATTCCCGGAGGTGCGTGCAATGGTCTTCTGAGAAATCAACCAATCCAAAAACTTCATCCAATAGTCAGTTCCCTAGCCTTTCACCGTATGGGGCCTCGACATCCTCAGACTCTTTATCCCATCTAAGGGACAACACGAGTTTCTATTGGTGGTCGCCAATTATTTTTCTAAGTGGTTCGAAGCAAAGCCACTTACTCACATAATCGCAGTTGTTCAAAATTTTATTTGAACAGACTTAATCAGTCGATGTGGATTACTACTCATCATTGTCACAGATAACTAAATGCAATTTATCGATAAAAAAAGTCTAGGATTTTTACAAGACCAAGGGAATCTATCTCAAGTTCGCCTCTGTGCATTATCTACAAACTAATGAGTAAGCAGCGGTCGCCGGCAAAGTCATCCTAAACTTGTTAAGGAAGAAAGTGGAAGGAACGAGGGGAAAGTGGGCAAATCTAATCCCCTCGTTACTATGGGCAATTCGTACAACACCATCTTCATTCACCGGCCAAACTCCGTTCATGCTTTCCCATGTGGAACACAATAATTACAATTAGAGGGTACTCACCACTTCGGTTTTTGGCCAAAAGAACTTGGAGGAATGGCACAAAACGAATGATGAATGAGTAATGCTTGCTCTGGACCTAACAGAGGAGAACCGAACCAATGCATCTCTCCGGCAAGAAGTCAAGCGGAGGAGCGCTAGATACTTCAATAAGAACATTCACGAAGAAACTTTCACCTCGGAGACCTATTATTGAGAAAAGCCGACCCCGCAGCAAGAGGGCGAGCAATAGGAAAGTTGGATCAGACCTAGAATGTCCCTACTTCATCCACTTGAAGGCTGGACTTGACGGGAAACACGATCCCTCAAACTTGGAGCCGCGACGATTTGAAAATATTTATTGCTTAAAATTTTTTTGAACATGAATCTATTTTTTAGCTCTTGTGTTTTTTTATACTTATAAACGAAATGAATTACTTCCCATTTCCTTTACTTCATCATTTTCTCTACAAGATGTCTTACACCATGAAGAAAAAAATGGTCTTGAAGTTCTCAAAGGCATTGTGGTTGTTGATAGAACAACGAATAAAAAAGGAGAACTTTATAGTGTTCCACGCTAAGGGATCTTGTTCCACGAAAACAACCTGCAACAACAATCTCCGCAGGGGTGGGGGGGGTGAGAAAATGATCATTAGCACACATAGGACTTTTCGGTACCCGACCGTGACAAACTCCGCGAGGGGTGAGAAAACGATCGTTAGTGGTATACAGGACGTTTCAGTACCCGACAACGACAAGCTCTGTTAAGGGTGCGAAAACGATCGTCCCCTGCTCTGGCAAAAACAAACATCTGACAGTGACAAGCTCCGTGAGGTGTGTGAAAACGTTCAACACCCGATAATGACAATCTTCGCGAGGAGTGCGAAAGTGATCGTCACCTGACAGCGACAAACTCCGTGAGGGGTGTGAAAACGATCGTCATAGGCATATAGGACATTTCAGTGCGAAAGCAATCGTCCGCTGCTCTTATAAAGCACAAGCACCCCACATCGATGAACTCTATGAGGGATGTCAGAAAACTTGAATTACAATTTTCCTTACAACGCACACGAACAATAAAACAAAAAGGAACAAAACGAGACACCGACTTAGCCTTGGACGTTTGAAGATTCCCTAGCACCCTCTTCCATGGTCTCCTGCACTCCCTCAACACAAGCAGACTCTCCATTCAATTGGTCCTCCTCGTTCTCAGGATCCGAAAGGATCATACCAAACTCATCCATCTCCTGTCATTTAGAATCGACCAATTAATGCTTCATGATCCTTTCGATGTTCAGAGTGTTGGCCGTAATCTGACAGGAGAGACCCTCAACGTGCTCCTCCCAAGTAATCATTGAGGACATCTTTTCTTTCAACTCCCTATTTTTCTTTAGAAGAGCCGCCACTTGGGCCTTATGTTCCTGAGCCTCCAGTTTTCTTTCCTCCATGGATAATTTCAACTCTCTTCGGCCATGACAGTTGTCCACTTTAAGTTTTGAACCCGCAAGCTAGACCTCCCAACTTGTTCCTCAGCTTTGTCCAAGAGATTCCTCTGAAAATGGGAGGCTTCCCATGCGAGGGCATGATAACGATTAGTCGCCTGAGTCATGTCCCTCTTGTCCATTGACCTCAACGTCTTTTTGAAGGGGGGGACCAAAACATTTCCACCAGGGTCGAAAAATAGTCTCCATTTAGAGGGGTGTTCGCAAACCACACCGTCTCTCTATCAATGAACACATAGTGACCATTCATCCAAACTCTAGCCCCTCGTTCGTGTGTGAAGGACTACTTTGGTGAAATTTTCCCTTCTTTCGGAGGAGGCAGCTCTGTCGCTAAAGCAGGATCTTTTCATTCTCTTCAGGGAGTATCTCTCACTGCTCATGCAGCGGCCCTCGGTTCTTCCTCAAACTCGGTCCTAATTGAGAAAGGACGGGAATAGCAACTCGCCTCCACCCGCTCGTGCAAACTCACAAACGACGTCCCAACAGGAGTCATGACAGCAACTCCAACTGACGGACGAACCGGCAGAACTTCTGAATCAGAAGCACTGGAGCATCTCCCCTCAAAAGAATCTAATGAAAACTGCATTAGAACTATACATCCATGTATAGAAGTAGTAACAAGCGTGAAGAAAATTTACCCACTTTCTGCATCTCCTTCGGCTGACTTGGGTGGGTTGGGCCGATCCCTACCCCTGCCAGACGGGGGAGGACCGCCTTTTTCTTGCAACTTCTTCGAAGCTGCTTGCCCCTTAGCGTCCTTCTCTCGAGCCACCTCTCGGTTGTCGGATGAGATCCATAGTACTTCATGTATTGTCTCGGTGTCGTATGGACAGATCATACGCTCAATCACCTTCGAATTGAGATATTGGAACAACGAGAGGTGTTGGCCCTCGAGCAGCACCACGTGGTCTTGAAGTTTCCCGGGCAAAGTTCTCATCTTCTTTACCTCACTCTATCGAAGAAGTGCGGATCCCCCAACTACTTGCATAGGAGCCGACAAGAAATTTTGTTTTCCAGTCCTTAATTTTATTTTCAAAATCCAGCAGATGAGTCTTGGGGCCTGCGACGAATTATACATAACAATCCCAACTGATTCTAAACGGTTGAATAGTTTGATCGACCGAGGAATCTTCATCCTTCAATAGAAGATGACGAAGGTCATCACAACAGACACTGAATTAAGGAGAACATCGGCAGGGATAACCCCGTACACATTAAAAATTGACNGGAGCCGACAAGAAATTTTGTTTTCCAGTCCTTAATTTTATTTTCAAAATCCAGCAGATGAGTCTTGGGGCCCGCGATGAATTATACATAACAATCCTAACTGATTCTAAACAGTTGAATAGTTTGATCGACCGGGGAATCTTCATCCTTCGATAGCGGAGGTTGAAGGTCATCACAACGGACACTGAATTAAGGAGAACTTCGACAGGGATAACCCCGTACAAATTGAAAATTGACCGCAGCTTTCTATAGAACAACAGTCGAAAACCCATTTTAAACTGCTCCTTGTAAAAAGCCATGTCAGGGAAGAAGTGATCTGTGGCTCGCTCATGGTTAGTTTCCGGCCATAGAGGAATTAAAGAATCAAGAACGTTAGGATCCTAAATTTCCTTCACATCAACCACGGAGAGAACAGAAATTTCCAAAGCTGGAATCGACCCGAACGATTCCTGGAAAACTTACGCGCTATGGAACCTAGGGTATCGTGCAAGGAGTTGAAGGGGAAGAGAGAAATAACGTAGCGTAGAGAAAACCGAAAGGGATGAGAGTTCCCACCTGCTGCACGCCTGCGTATATATGTGAGGGCGAGGTATGTGGAGACGAAATGTCGCTGACAAGACAGTGATGCGATGGGGATCACAACATAATCGAGACAAAATAATCATTACTAGAAGTAGAAAATTACATTTCATTTATCTATTTACAAAAATGGAGAGTACATTACAAACAACCAACAGAAGTCACTAAGAAAAAAAAAACCTAACCAAACGATAGTCTGACGCTTCACCTGAGACAAACCCTAGGTGGAGCAACCTTTCATACGTAAACTCGCCACCCAACTTAAAAAAGGTCAAATTGACAATCCTCGCCTGAGCGAGAAAACTCCCTCCGACGGCCGACAACTCTGAACTGAGACGCTTCATCTTCTCCCAAACAGCAAACATCTTCTCCCGAAAAAAGAAAATTCCTCACGCAGAGCGATGACATCCTTCTTCATGCGATCAACTTTCTTCAGGACCTCGAAAACTCTATCGTCATCCTCCCGGAGATGCCCCATACTACAAGAATGCCATTCTTCTATCTATGCAAGACGGTGCATCAGAGACTTGGAGGACACTCGATGACCCACCTCCACTCTTATCGCGCTGGAGGTATCTTAGTGGTCCAAGTTTTGGACTTCACCATGAGGTAGGTTCCCCTCATTGGTCCCCTGGTCCACAACAGCCTACTCCACAACTATCATGTCCATTGTGTCTATCTGCTCCTCGACAGCTACAACCTCCGCAACAGCCTGTCCCATGGTGGCTATATCTTTCGTTGGTTTGGTATCAATACCCGACGAAAGAGAATCGATTGTAAGAATCTTTATGTCTAACCCAAAGGAAAAAAAATGTACAAAGTTTCAAGAGAACTTAAAACACACCCAAAATCCGATCCCATTTAGATGCGGTGTAAGAGTTACCACACCCACTAGCTTTTCCTAGCTCCTCGCCTGTGGAAGAAATACCATCCTACGACGGCGAGAATGATACTTTCGCCTTAGTCGTCATCACCCTCGTGCCAACCTGAGGGAGAGCATACCCCGTGACAACCTGAATTGACGTCCGCTTCACTCGGGCAGGGACATCCATAATCGACAGATGTCTAGAAGGTCCATTGCCAAGATGACCTTCTGACCTTCCCGGGACTTGTCCATGCGACGGGCCTGCTAGAGAATCGGAGGAGCTGATCTGATCCCCAAGATAGTCACCCTTCGACCTCTGCACATCCCACTTTTTTACTTCCCCCGCGAGACTTCATCCGCAAGCTTCGGCTTCACATCTACTTTTTGAGCTTTTGCCCACAAACCACCAAGAGCCTTAACGAGTGCATCCTTGTGAACGGACGAGGCCTTCTCACCGGACATCGCAGTAGGTCCAGACAAAAGGAAAGCGATTGAAAGCAATGGTCTATTTATAGCCCAATCCAGGGAAGTCATTTATTGATTTGTTATCATTTATACATTTTTTTATTTTTGAACGAGTAAAAAAGATTTCCTTGTTTTTGCATGCAAAACTTTTAAGAAGTAAGTCAATCGGGGTACTAAGTATGTATACAAAAGCTATGACATCACAAATCTCGAAGCAATTCTAACGGCTAAGGTGGAAGACGAACGTCGAGAGGCCCGAACAACAGGCCAAACCACGTATTACGGATCTCTGGAAGCATCATGATCGATGGGAGAAAGGCGATCGACATGCATATCGATTTGTCAATAGAATGTCGAGCCATCTAATCAACCAATGTTCCAAGGGGTTTGATAACATGTGGTCGACCAGGCGCCATGCGAATCATCGATTGAGGGCCTACGCACAACCTAGGGGAATTAGTCGGCCGAAAAAAACGACCGCCAAATTAAATATCAGGCGAATAATTCTTGTAAATATTATATTGAATTTTCCTCAAGACTTACTAAGGTGAGCCTCACAAACCCTAATGATTGGAGGATAAATTTATAATTGTAATATTCAGACCCCATTCAGACCCCCCATGTCTATAAATAGGGGTCATTTCATAATAAAGTGGTTACACGCTCTTTACTATTCTTTATTGTTTTTTCTTCCTCTCTCTCTCGTACGCTCTATTCTTTGGGTGTGTTTTCTGGACCTTTTTTGGATTCAACATTATTATTATTATTATTATTATTATTATTATTATTATTATTATTGTTGTTGTTGTTGTTGTTGTTGTTGTTGTTTAACTTTGTTAAACAGAGTTGGCACTTTAAATCACTTAGTATAAATGGGTGAAGCAGCAGGATTTGTAAATTTGGTGCCAACAAATGGGTTTTAGGCTGATACTGATGAAAATAATGTAATAATTGTAGGCTAGATTCTTTTTATTACATGGAATATATCCTCACTACCAATTTTATTACTAAACTACAATTTATTTCATATCAGTCAATATAACAGTAGAACCTTTTGGCTCAAACTAATTTTTAAAAATTGTTGGAATGACGTCGGGTTTAAATTCCTAGAGGCAGAGTTTTATACACGTTTTGTTTTTGATATAGTAATGTAAATGCAACATTTGAAGTTGCTAGGCCACAAAGGTTCCATATTAATTAAATAGAATTCTTGAATTGTCTGTGTCTTTTTTGTGTGTCAAGTGCCTTATGAGGAATGGTGCTTTTTTCATGCTACAAGTTTATATTGAAAACCTTCGTTCTCTGTAAGTTTTACTCGTTCTACAATAGGACTTCAACAACTACGTTTTCTTGGCCTTACAAGCCCGTGTCTCATTGTCTAATGTACTTGGTGGTTGGGCTGCATTACGTAATTATATTTATTACTGATAAATGAGAAAATTGATTCCTTCGGTAACAGCAAGTGTTGGCTTAGAAATATGGGAATCATGAATTGTATGAAAGCCTGGCTCTTCTTAAAGTCACCATATCGCATAACAATAGTTAATTTCTGGACAAACATAGGTATTGGGCTTTTTAAATAATGAGTTGAATCAAACCACTATTGTTCTATTATCCATCCTGAATAATAAATACATAGAGCCCGACCTAGCTGTTGCAGATTCGAGAATTTCCAAAATCAAGTCTAGCCTATATATGTCAAAAAAAAAGGAAGTTGTTGTAGGGCCATTGCAAAGGTTGTCATTACAACAATAACAGCAAAGCATGAATCATTTTTCTCCGTTGTCCTATTGAGTGTAATATTTTCATTTAGTTCTAATAGATGATCGTTTTTTATAGAACGTGCCGAAAACTTCTTAGGTCTACCTCTACCTTTCTTACAAAAATTCAAATTCAGAGTATCTGCTCTCCTAATAGGATCATCGGATGGTAGATGTTTAATGTGTCCAAACAATCTAAGACGACTCTCTCTAATCTTCTCTACCATAGGAGCAACACTAGCTTTTTCATGGATATATTCATTTCGCGTTTTGTCTCTAAGTGTAAAGCCACTCATCTATCTAAGCATTCTGATCTCAGCAACAATTAATTTAGTTTTATGCTTCTCTTTTATAGGCCAATGTTCTGCAGATTTTATTGTGAGTAATAAATATTGTTTTAATTGTTCTCCTTGGTTATGTATATATGAAAGTTAGCTTGTTAGCATCTAATTAACAGCCTTTTTAGCTGTATGGTGAAAAGGAATCGTTGGATTTGATCTTAAAAATTTTTCATAGTTAACTAACATAGATATGTTGCTTTTGGATCATATATTTTGAATTATGGAATGAATTCATGAACATCCACAGAAAGATAGCTGCTGATAATTTTTAACCGGTTGAATGACGATTAAACGATGAGATCTATGGGGATGATGAAATATTTAGGGAAGGACTTCTATAGCCAGATAAAAGAAACTAGCGGAGGGAGATTTCATACATGCTTACGATTTAAGTTAGATTTTGGCCTTTGGACAAACTCCATAATCAAAATAAATTACATGATGTATATGCATATGATCGGTCAGACTTTGATTAGATTAGATGGACCTTGATTTGGTGGGATATAACTAATGGTTTAATCTATGATAGGTTAGCATGGATAATCTAATCATACCTACAATGTTTTTAGTTTTATGCTTAAATACTTGAAATCTATTGGGATCTTCTTCCTATATGTATTTTTTTTAAGTGAGAACGTATGATTGGTCTAATTTGATTAGATCCTTAGCAATATTTGTTTGTCTCCTTTGCAAGTACCTGAAAATTCTATTTAGAAACTATTAAGAATGTCAAAATCTTTGTAATGTTATCTTGATATCCAAAGCTTTCACATTATTTAGTTAGGGTCTATATGTAGTGGTGGTAGTTATTTTGTAAAAGCGGTTGTAAAACTATTGTGGGAAAAGCAACATTTATGAAAGTTTTTATGGATATTATAAATATTTTCTTTTTGAAAAAGGTCCGATTATCTTATAGCTGCCACATTTTAGCATATTTGGTTATAAATATTAGCTTTCCATCATTAAATGTTTTTAGAAAGCTATAAGAGAGCAATAGCAAACAAAATTATTGTGGCGATCTAAAAAATAAAACAGTGAGAAAGCTATAAAAAATAGACCCTTAGCTTCACCTTTCCCCTTCCATTTTTTGATGTGGCACAAGAGATGTAGGGTGCTAAATGCTAAAGCTAGAAAGAGTAGATCAACAATTTGATCTCAGGGTAAGAGATTAGAGAAGATTGAAGGTTTATGACTAGAAGTGCATTGGAGGCTAGGAATTTTCTATTATGAACGAAGAAAGTTTTTACTGTTTTTATGTATGAGACATATGTAATATGGTGTCATGTGTGTGCGCCAAGTGTGGTGAGTTTACCTTGGGTGGTAGCCAACCATAATAAGGAGGTGGTTAGGTTATTATAGTTGGGCCGAGTGGTGCCCCCCAAATCCTCATTTTTCCTTATTAAAAATGTATTAGTAGTTATGTGTGTAAAAATATATATTGTTTTATGGAACCAAGTTTTAAGAGTTGTTTTAAATATGGATTGGAGTGAAAACTTATATGTGGTTAGGCTGAGAGGTTTGGTGATCTCTCATACCCAATCATTTTGATGAGTTAATTGATTTTATCTTTGTGAAAAAAAAAATTATGGTGTTCTTCTTTGGTTATCTCCTTACCCTAAAAGACAATTTATTTAAAAATCCCACAATATACCTTTTTAAATCCTAATATAGTGTTTGGCCAGTCTTGTGCGTTAGATTGACCTAGTCTACTTCTAAACTTCGTTTGATGACCTTAACCTCTTACAAATGAGATCTATGGGGATGATGAAATTTTTAGGGACGGATTTCTACAGCAAGATAAAGCGGAGGGAGTTCTTATACATGCTTAGGATTTAAGTTAGGTTTTGGCCTTTGGACTAACTCCATAGTCAAAATAAATTACATGATTATATATGTGTATCGGGTGGAAACTTATGATATATCCAACGAAGCTGAAGATAATCCCAATCCAGTCATAAATAACAACTTAGAAATTTTTGACTTGCAAATCTCAAAATTAGAATGCGAGATTGCTTTTGGCAATGCCATCCTGAAAGAATTATTTAAAATGAAAAATTATCTCACTAGAGAAATAACAGAAGGTGAATTACCCTCAATATCTCAAAAAAGAAAAATTAGAGATTTTGCAAATCTCAGAATTACAAGAGAATAATTAAAATAAAAAGCTTCTTCACCTGCTGAATTGCAAAATTTTACTGCAAAAGAACCATCTTCTTCAGAAAGAATGCCCACATATGTTGAAATACTATATAAGATACATCTACAAAGAAAATCACGGAAATAGTAGAAGAATGATAGTAACTATTATTCTACGAGAAAAGAATTAATTCTCAGATTTATTTCTATACAGTAGGAAAGTAGCAAGTTATTTATATGTATGGAAATAAT
Organism: Phalaenopsis hybrid cultivar; assembly: GCA_002079205.1. Classification (NCBI taxonomy): domain Eukaryota; kingdom Viridiplantae; phylum Streptophyta; class Magnoliopsida; order Asparagales; family Orchidaceae; genus Phalaenopsis; species Phalaenopsis hybrid cultivar. Next base: position 209,080 of record JXCR01115247.1, on the reverse strand, counting down.
GATTTAAAACTTGTTTCAGAGTTATACAAATGTGATTTAGGGCCCGTTTGGGGCAGCTTAAAACTGTGGTGGCGTTTTTGAAAACGCCGCTGTAGTGTTTGTTTCGCACGTTCGGCTAGCTTTTTAAAAAATGTGGTTTCAAATTTGGCATAATCTGGCTCGCGGTATTACCCCTGCGGTTAGTGTTTCCTTCGTTGTGTTTAACCTTGAATTACTTCCGCTGTCCTTCACACAAACTGTCGCGAATTACCTCGTTCTTTGCCTACCTCGCGATCCCTAGCCGCTCCCTGCTTCCTTCCGCTCTCTCGCAGCTTCTTCCATCAGCAATAAGCTCAGCTCTCTCGCTGCTTCTTCCGCCCGCAATAAGCTCCTCTCTCTGCTCTCTCGTTGCTTCTTCTATCTCTCTCGCTGCTTCTTCCGTAGGCAATAAGCTCCTCTCCCTGCTCCTTTGGCGTTAATCCTAGGAGGCCAGCAGCTCCTCTCTTCGGCATTTATCCCCTTCCAGGTAAATTCCTTCTCTCCTCTCATCAACCTTGTGTATCACTTCCTATTGCAAATCTTCTCTGCACGTGGAGTTCAATACCTTAAAGTTTTGCTAATAATCTCTCATACTTTGAAGAAAATTATAAAAAGGGGCGTTTACATACATACCACACAAATCGGATGTAAATTTCAGGGTATATACATTTAGATTTTGGAAAAATGGATGAACGGGCATGCTGTGTATCCCATGCCATCTCTTCTCTCCATTGCTTGGCCACTTTCGCCTGTGATTGTGGGTGCAGAATGACATCCATTGCTTGGCCACTTTTGTGTGAAAGGGAGGAGTGTTGCTTGTGTTTATTAGCAATTTGCTAAAAACAAATTTTGTTTTGTAATTTGCTCAAATTTCAATTAGTTGATTCTTCTATCTAGCATAAAAAGAAATTGATTTTTATGATTTCAAGTAGTTTTAGAGAAGTTCTTGTTCTCATTTGTTTTAATGTGCAAGTGAATGGTTGTGGGTGTGATGGTGGTGATAAATGGGTTGTCTGATTTTTATGATTTCATTATCTAACATTATACTGTTTGGCAAGAACTATAAATCAAGAGCATCATTGGCGAAAGTTGATTATAGTTTGTTGATTACACCCAAGTTTTGTTGGGTAAAGAAAAGTTACAATTTACTTGTGAAAATTTTGCATGCATACCACAACATTCGTTCCTTAATACCTAATTGTTATATAAATCATCTAAATTTATTAGTTTACATTGTTGGGTTAAGGTTTCATCATTTAAGAGGCCAACTACAAAATTTGATTTTTTAAGTGATGTTGGCTAATCAAGCCAAACTTATACATATCATTTATATTGGTTCTTGTTTTTTTTTTTGGCGGAATATAAAGATATTAGTTCAACACATGTGATTTATACAATTTTAGTGAGAATCTTAAAAGAAAATGGGTGCCTTCATCATTGTTGTCTATCTTGGATCAAACTCATGAGCTCTACGAAATCGTTCACGAACTTTACACGAGGATCTAGTTTCATCCATTTTCATAATTACATAATGATTAATCAAGCTGATTAAAAAATTGAAGGGAAAAAATAAATGGTCATTTATCTAGAAATAGCAGTAAATCAGTTGTTTTCCAAACATAAATACCAAACAGCTACACAGTTTATACAAATTAGGGGCAGAATGATCAATTATCCAAAAACAACTGCAAATCAGCTGTTTTTCAAACGCACAAACCAAACAGTCAACCAACTTATCCAGATCAGCTGCTGATCAGCAGCTTGTCTGGATCAGCAGTTTATCAGCATAAGTTGGATAAGCTGCAGCTGCCCCAAACAGACCCTTAATCTGCATTATATATTTAGAAGATGAAAATCTTCTAAGAGAATTACCAAAACCAATATTTGAAGCAGTAGATACCTTCCGCCATGCTGTCAAACATTGAAATTTATACATCAAAATATACCAAACTTATTCTGAGATAAAATGAGTTATTTCTCTTATACAACTTGGAATTAGTAGTGAGTCATATACTTCAAAATGCGAACCTACAGAATTACTACTTCAGAGAACTACCGCTGAATATTTATATCAAATATGAAACGAAACAAAAAAATTATTTCATCAAATATTTGGGTATATTACTGCTTCGAACAATTATTCATATATAGTCATTGTAAACAACTTACAAGAAATATACATGAAATAATATATAAAAATAGATCTCTATTCTAAGCAAGAACAACATAGCTTTCAGCAAAGAGGTGAAAGAAATATTTTGTCAGAAATTATAGAAAGAGAAAATACACAAATATACGTACTGCTAGAAGAATAATACTATACCGAGAATACGAGATAAACTTGAAGTAAAAAATAGTGGAAGCCAGCTGTAAAGGAAGAAATTTGGCGTACACATACCGACTTATCAAATTATTATCAATCAGCCTGGAAAGCAATAAAGAATTTAGTTGTTGTCATTTTTCTGTTATTTCTGTGATTTTCTTTGTAGATGTATTTTGTAGTATTTTAGAATATGTGGTCATTCTTTCCGAGGAAGATGGTTCTTCTTTTGTAGTAAAATTTTGTAATTCAGTAGCTGAAGAAGCTTTTTCTTTTGATTCTTCTATTATAATTCTAAGATTTGCAAAATCTCTAATTTTTCTGTATTCAGATATTGAGGGTAATTCACCTCCTGTTATTTCTTCGATGAGATAATTTTTCTCTTTAAATATTTCTTTCGGAATGGTATTGTCAAAGACAATCTCGCATTCTAATTTCCATATTTGTAAGTCATCAATTTTTAAGTAGTTATTTATGTCTGAATTGAGCTTATCTTCAGCTTCGCTGGATATATCATAAGTTTTCATACTTTCAACATACATATTTATTTCCTGCATTATTCTCTTGTTAGAATATCATTTAGAACATTTTTATTTTCTTCTATATATTTTAAATCAAAAGTATAAGTAGAAAACTAGCTTTGTCATCTAATTAGCCTTTTAAAAAATGAAATAGTTGTTTTATTATCAATTCTAATTCAAAATGTTTCATTTAAGAATATTGCAAATTTTTAATAGCTTTTTTTATGGATAATAATTCATTCTCATTAATATGATAGTTTTGTTCAGTATTCGTGTATGAACCTGAACTATATCTACATAAACGTTCAACATTATTACGTTGAGCTTTTAAAATTGCCCCCCATGCTAATTCAGTGTTGTTTGTTTCTAGAATTAAATAATCACCAGTGATTGGTAAATGTAGTTTAGGAAGATTTTTACAAAATTCCTTAATCTGCTGTAAAATCTTTGATTTTTTTTCATCCTAAATCCAAACTATATTTTTTCGTAATATCTTTTGTAATGGACCTCTTAATTCTGTGAGATTTTTAATAAATGCTTCAACATAACTGATACATCCTAAAAGACTGCAAATCTTTTTTATTATTTATTTGTTTAAAATGATTAATTTTTGTTAAAACATGTTCTTGTATTTCAATTGCACCTTTAACTATAATAAGTTTTAGAAATTCAATAGTGTTAGTTAAGAACACAACTTTTCTTTTGCTTAATGCTATTCCATATTTATGAGCTTTTTGACAGGCAAAACTAAATGTTTTAGGTGCTCGGTGATAATTTGACTAAATATTAAGATGTCATTTACGTTTATAAGACAAAAGTTTAATAATTCACTAAAGATAGTATCCATCATTTTCTGAAATATTTGTGGGGCATTTTTTAATCTAAAGGGCATAATATTCCATTAAAAGTCTTCTTGTGTACTAAAGCAACAAACTCTCTATTATTTAGTTGCTCGAATCCGGATTATAATCTAATTTAGAGAACCATTTGACCATTTTAATATGATTGATTAATACTTCTTTATTTGGTAAGAAATAGCCATCAAATTTAGTATTATCATTAAACTTTATATAATTAATTACTAATCTCGCTTTTACTCTAATCTGTTCAGCATGATTTCTAACTAGGAATAGACTATTACTAGCCTCGATTAGTTTAAAGTTTAATAATTCTTGTATTTGGTTTTGAAATTCTTTTTTATCTTTAGAAGTATATTTCATATGACGAACCCTTGTAATAATTGAAGGATTAATTGGATCTATAGAAATTATGTTGAACTGTTAATTACCCCTCGTTGATACTCTTACTCCATCTAATGATCGATCTATAGGACTGCCTACTACCTCAAATACAAACGAAGCTAGTACAAGCAAAGTACTAGTTCTTATCTTCGATACTTACCCCTGAGTATTAAGTGTATTCCTACGTTTAAACCTTATAAAGTAATAACAAAAATTCAAAATATTATACTTGAACCTATAAGTGGACACGGTATTTATATAAACAATGATTTTTGCAAAACTATTAATGAAACAATTGACAAATGAGTAATAGAAAATAACCTCGCCATATATATTTATAATATAAAAGGAGAAGACGCCTATGACTTCCTAGAAAATACACTTACCAAAATTGCAAAAAAAGTAGTTTATTAGATTAAAAGATAATCAAAATCAAGAAATTAGAAATACTTGTTTAGGAGAAAAAATCATGAATACACCTGACAAATAATCAAGTATTTATGGTGACTTTATAAAAAGTGAATTCTGAAGATATAAAATTAGATATACTACCAAAGCAGAAAAACAGAAATATAAATCAGATCTTACTAAATAAAAGATAACAACTCTATGCATTTGCAATAATTCTTACTTAAATCAATGTAGTTGTGATTATCAGAAGTTCTTTTATGGCATCTTATCAAATGACAGATTGTTACATCTGGATATGTTTTTTTATAAATTACCTTAAGCATTCAATATTTTATGAAGTCAAGAATTTGTGAAAGTACATACATAAATTATGGTGTAGCTCCGGCAATGTGATTTAATTCTTGAAAATAATTTCTTTGAATTCTTATCATTTACTCAATCCAAAAACGAAATTACTTTGGTCACCCCCAATAATTATCCACTCAAATGCCCAATAATTAAAACACCTCAGATTCGTTCCACCACACCAATTCCCACAGCTAATGTGGTGATTATACTCTTGATCAAAACATGAAAATTGCTCTCTCATCTATTCATTCTACACTTAAGCGTATATAATGGAGTTTCTCTTGAAAATTTTAAACTTACTAAACTTCGATCTTTTGCATCTTCTCTATTTAATAACTCATTTATGAAAATCCTCTATAATTCTGGACTCAAGATGAGCCAGTTGCTACTATAGATCCAATTAATTCTTCAAATATTATAAGGGTTCATCTCATGAAATATACTTCTGAAGGATAAAAAAAGAATTTCAAAACCAAATACAAGAATATTAAACTTTAAATTAATCGAGGCTAGTACTAGTCCACACAGTTGTCCAGCCTTACTTGTTAGAAATCATACTGAACAGATTAGAGGAAAAAAGAGATTAGTAATTAATTATACGAAATTTAACTTGAGATTTAATTCTACCTATATCAGAATTCTCAAATAATAGCATTATTTCGAGGACAACTAATGGTCCAATAAATCACTTTTGAAGCAGTATATAGGTATAATTCTAGAAAGCCTATTGATTAAATTAGCATATTCGTTCATGCTTTTATTTGATTCAGCATATACATTGATTTTTATAGTCTTCATGAAGCTCTATAAAAACAATTGGAAGTACAAAATACAAAGTATGATGAACAAAGAAACAAAAATAAAGCTTTTAAAAAATATAAAAAAAAATTCTACGTGTATTTGTGTAAGGCTACATCCTTGTATGGAGGGTTGAGAGGCCTGATTCCATACTCAAATATATTGTGAATACTTGGTAGTTGGTACTTGTTGGAGAATGCTAAAAGATTGTGCATGGGTGCGTTGGAGATCTTTGTTAGAGAATGTGGAAGATTGCAGTTAGTGTTTTGGAGTGTTCTTTGTTTGTACTCCTTTCTTTTCTGAGGACAGCTCAGGTCTACTGGCGCTCCATAGTTTGCATATACATTTATATTAAATGATCAACAAACAGTTTGGGGATAATTACAACGCTCCTTACGTCTTGCTGATTATAGTATTGCTAGTTGAAGTGCATTCACTTGCTAGTTTATTTGTTCTATCTATGCCTCTTACCACATTTCTTATTTTTATGATTTGTTTAATTGGGTGCCTTGTAGTTGGTATTACTGGGAGATTCTGGTGTTGGTAAAAGCTGCATTGTTCTACGCTTTGTTCGAGGACAATTTGACCCTACATCCAAGGTATTCATTCAAAATCTTCAAGTTGATATAACACATCGAATATTGACATCTAGGATAAGTTGCGGTTAAGTGTTTTTTTTTTTTTTGGATAAAAAGCAGCCAGCTTCTCCATGTATTATCCCCACTTGTTTTTACCGGTTTCATATTAGAGGTTTTACTTCAGCTTTGTGCAGCACTTAATTCTTATGGGTTACAGGTGACTGTTGGTGCATCATTCTTATCGCAAACCATTGCTTTACAAGATTCCACAACAGTTAAATTTGAAATATGGGACACCGCTGGGCAGGAGAGGTATGCTGTGATTTAATGATACATTTGTGGGCTCCTTTTTTTCATTTTCTGTGATATTCTTATTGATTACTGTAATAACATATTATTGTTTGTGAATGCGCATGCTACTTAAGTTGATAAATATTGGCCTGTGTTAACTAAAATAAATGTTATCTTGATTCATGTGATGTAATTATGCATGTTTTTGGTGTGTTTGGCGTAAACTATTTTGTATAATGTTGATTCATTTTGAGCATTTTTTAGACCTGAATGTTTTTTGATCAAGTTGCTATTTTCTGCAAATCCATTTTGCAGGTATGCTGCATTGGCTCCGCTTTACTATCGAGGTGCAGCAGTTGCAGTTGTTGTGTATGACATAACAAGTCCTGATTCATTTCTTAAAGCGCAATACTGGGTTAAGGTACTAAAGACCATTCATTTGGTTCTCAGAATCCAATCTGAATTGCTGTTTTTCGGATGATGCTGTTCTGGGCATTGTTATCTTGCGGTGACTATGTTTTTCTTTCAAGGATTAGACTCCAAAATTTTAAATTATGTCACAGGTATTTTGTCATTTCGGTTGAAAATGATGTGCATGCATCATTTTCATCATTTAGGTTTGACACAAATTATTAATGTGTTTCTTAAAGACTTGAACACTTGACATTATTGCCCTAATATTTAAAATTGCAAGCAAAACTAGCATACCCCAACCAAAAAAAGAAAAAAAAAACCATAATCACTTCGCGTTAATATATGCCTTTTTTTGTTAGTGGCATTAGTTCTAATCGGTGAGACATTTGTTGAAATAAGTGAGAAGTTAAGAGTAATGGAAATATTTAAAAATGGGCTTGGAATTGATAGCTCATAGAGTGAGTATATGATATGTAATTTAATAGATGTGATATCTATTGCCATCGATCAATATTATTAGAAGATAAAATAATATTTGGTGTCATAGGTTTATTATGTAATAAATAAAAGCTTATTATGATATAAATTTCAGAATTAAGCTGAGTGGTTAAATTAGAGAAAGCTATCATTAGTAACATGATAAGAGAATATCATGGATACTTAAATTTTATATGAAAGTGCATTTAGATTGAAAATACTGTTAGAACTCGAGTGTTAGGTAGTAACAAGTTATTGGAAACTAAGTTGAACAAGAAAAAAGTAAGAAAGGTAAAATAGAACTTTCACAAACTTTGAAGTATATATTAAAGAACAATTATATTATAGGAATTATTTAGGGGTGTAAACGAGCCAAATACGAGCGAGCCCATGCTCAACTTGAGTTCAGCTCGTTTATATTTCAAGCTCAAAAAGTCTGTTCATGTTTGACTCATTTGCTTAGCGAGCTGATCATGAATTGTTCACAAACAAAGAGTCATTTTAACAACCCTGATATCGTAGCCATAAGATGTTAAGGGTTGGGGAAATATTTAAAAATTATTGCTTATATTAAAACATTATTTGAATCTAATTTAATAAATTTTATTCTATTTTCTTAATTCATTCGTTTAATTGATTGTAAATCTTTGTAGCCTTGTAGACAATTATATTTTTTTAAAA